>JAAGKR010003762.1:5450-70091 GCA_011419295.1 Clarias macrocephalus
AGGTGAATATTTATGAAACGAACGAAATGTCTGCCTTGGTGGCACACTAAAAATACAGTATTTGTTTTTTTATGACAAATACAATATGGAGAATGGAGAATAATTGTGCTAGTGACTTAGTGATTTAGAAGAAAAAATGTTCATTCATATTTAACAGTCTTTATCCTAGACATTCTGGATTCCAGAAACACTGGGTGAAATGTGGGAAGACACCCTGCATGGGATGCCAACACATTGGAGGGAAACACACACACACACACACACACACACACACACACACACACACACACACACACACACACACGCACGCGCACGCACACACACACGCACACACACACACACACACACACACACACACACACACACACACACACACACACGCACAATCTTACCGGGGATCCTGAAGCGGTGAGGCGGCAAGGCTTCCTGCTGCGCCAATCTGCCGTCCTGAGCTCATAATTGTTAAAGCTTTTTCATACAGAACAGCAGAAAGAAGATGCACAGCAGGTGTCTTTAATAAAATATTTGCAGGTCTCCTCCACAATAAATCTCTGGCATTCAGTAAATGAACACAGGACCTACGAGTTTCTAACAGCTGTCAGGGATATTGCCAACACTCATGGCAATATGTTTATATTGTTTTTGCATCATTGATTTACTTACAGAAACCATTATAGGTATGTTGCCTTATGCAAATATAAAGTCATATTTTTTATAGAGTACATACTGTACTGTATAATTGTCATTAGGCTTTAAGAGCCCGTTGTGCGGTTATGCACTTTTGAATAATTTTATTGCTGTTTCTTACAGGCTAAGGTGAGGTGAAGCTCATAGTGTGCTGGATGCTACTTCATTGCTTCCAGAGGGAGGCGATTTAACCCTTGTGGATATGCGTCCAAAGTGGAAGTAGTACAGAATGTGTAGACATGGGATTTATGCATATTCCCCCCCCCCCCCCCAGACTTTTCATATGAAAATGCAAAGCAATTCCAACGAATGAAATCACACTTATAGTACTTAGTACTTATTATTTCGCATCAGTGTAAATCAGGAGACATACGTAACACTTGCGACGCAAAACAACAAAAGTCTCCAAAGAAGATCAGTCTGGTACGGGAACTGCTTCGGGGTGGTAAAAACTACCCAACACACATTGTAGGAGCTTGTAGGACATTTCCAGGATGCGGTGTCTCAGCAGAGCACACAATATCACAAAGAACTTCTCTCAACCTGCCCATAGGCTCTTTGCCCTCCTGCCTTCTTGGAGCCTCCGGACCAAGACAAGCAGGTTCAGCAACAGCTTCTTCCCCCCCCACACACAGATTTTTCTTTGCTGAGCTCTGCCTCCACCTGATCCCATCCAAACTGAACTGAATACATTATTCTGTCTAACTGTACATAGTACTACTCATAAAATACTAATATACAGACACTGTAAATAAGATTGCACTAGTGTACATAAACGTAAACACTCAGAATCGCACTATTCATAACTGTTGCACATTTTGTATAATCTCTCAATAACAAGTTGAACCTTCTCAAACCGTAATTTCATAACCATGGTATACAATATGTTCCTTCATTGCAACTGTTTATAATCATTGCACTCATTGTACTCTGTGTATTACTTACATATGCATATTTATTTTATAATGCTAAGTATATATATATATATATATATATATATATATATATATATATATATATATATATATATATATATATATAGTACAAAGACGTTAACTGTATTTTGTTGCCTTGTACCATACACATGCAGTGACAAAGTTGAATTTAACTTGTTCTAATCTAATATGGTTCACACTGATCCAGTGAGTCGCTTCTCATGTATTAAAGGACCATGTGGTCATGGCAAAGATGTTACTCTGTTTTCCAGTTCAATTATTGTCCTGCATCAAGCAGATCTAAACAACTACGGAGATTGCTGAGACGACAAAAATAGGGTTAAAATGCATAAATGAGGCGTAGATGGATAGTGGTGGACCATCATCTTCAAGGAAGAAATGTGGTTAGAAAAACATCCTGAATGAGCGTGATGTGAAAGATCACTTAAATGCCTAGTGAAATCAAATCGAAAAGTAAGAGCTTTTCCACATGCACAATGTGAAAAGAACTTAAGGGATTGGGACTAAACAGCTGTGTAACCTTAAGAAAAAAAACATTTACTGTATCTGTGAGGCTAATCGGAAGACAGGCCTCCATTTGCTACTGTAGGAATCATAAGGAATTGACTGTTATGTCGTCTCCTGAATTATGTTTTTTCTTACCCTGCTCCAGAGTGAATGGTGCATCCAGGTAAGAAGAGAGTCAGATGAAGTGATGCACCCATCATGCCTAGTTCCTACCATATACAGTAGACCTTCTGTTGGTCATAACTTTATGTGCACAACAATTAGATCAGCAGTCTACCTGTATATACTGAATGACCAGGTTTTTCCATCAATGGATTTTTTTTCTTCCCTGATGGCACTGGTACTGTATATTCCAAGATGACAACCTAATTAAGTTTTTTTAACCTGGTTAAAGAAACCTGATTACCCCTGAAGAAGGCTACAACTCGATCCATATAACCCAAATGTTTAAAAATACATGGACAGTGCATTACAATAACAGGACAGTGAATACAGATCCTACAATCTCCATCCATTGTCTGCATTTTAATTACAAACTTGTGTAAAGATGGCAGTTGGCTTGGAACAACATAGTATGGTAAGGTGATATTAAGGTCTACTGTATATATTATATAGTGACTGGGTGTGTAGTTTGGAACATATCTGCTGTATATGTATGATTGTATTGATGCAGCCTATTGTTTATAAGAAATAGGTTGGAGCACATTTACAGTAAATATATGATGGTGTTGATGTGGCCCATACAGTGAACATGGTGTGTAGTTTACACATAGTAAATTTTAATAGTGTGTGATGTGGCTCATATACAGTAGTGAAGAAGTGTTTTGGAACAGATCGACAGTGAACTGACGACGTGTTAATCTGGACTATATACAGTACCGGACAGTGTGTGTGTGTGTGTGTGTGTGTGTGTGGTGTGTGTGTGTGTTATGGAACACATTCCCAGAGAACTGATGAGGGTATTGATATGGCCTGTAAAGATGATGTGTGGGTTGGAACAAGTGCACAGTGAACTGATAATGGTGCTGATATGGCTTGTATAGTAAACATGCTGTGTGGTTTAAAACACAGTGAGCTGAAGATGGTGTTGATGTGGCCCATATAGTAAACATGGTTTGTGGTTTGGAACATGTCTTCAGTGAACTGATGAAGATGGTGATCATACGGCCTATAAAGCTGGTGTGTGGTTTGGAACACATACAATACAATGTCAACTGATAAGTGTGTTGATGTGGCCTATTTAGGGAACATCCACAGTACATTGCCCACCCAAAAAAAGTTGCACATTCTAATATTTCACTGGATTGCCTTTTCCCTTGATTACGTCCATGGCATACACATCCGATGACACAACATAATTTTTTAGCTCATAGTGGCATTAATTTCTCTCCAAGCTGTTGTATTCATGATGGGAGATTTGGACAGCTGCATACAGTAACGCCTTCTCCAGCACATCCTAAAGATTCTCAATGGGGTTAAGGTCTGGACTCCCTGGTGGCCAATCCATGGGGGCATAACGTCCTGCCTTTATAGACTTGTATGGTAGGCACTAGGCGTGATGGGTGCATCACTTCAACCCATCACTCTTAAACAGAGTAAATCTGAACTCATCAGACCACATGACCTATTCCATTGCTCCACAGTCCATTGGTTATGCTCCCTAGCAAATTAATGCCTTTTTTTTCAATTAGCCTTAAGTGGTTTTCTTAAGGCTACACAGCTATTTAATCCCAATCCCTTGAGTTCTCTTTGCATTTTGCAGGTGGAAATGCTCTTACTTTCACTATTAAACATAGCTGCAAGTTCTACTGTTGTTTTTTTTTTTTTTTTTTTTTTTTACAACTTGATTTCCCAAACGTTTGCACATTAACAGTTAACAATTAACAGTCTCGTGTTCTTGAAGATGATGGGTCACCATTATCCTTCCTTAGCTGCTTTCTTTTCTTGATGCAGGACAATAATTTGACTCTTCTGAAACAGTGTAGCATCTTTGCCATGACCACAGGATATGTCTTCTGACGTGATTGTTCAAGAAATGCGAAGTTACTCACTGCATCAGTTAGGGTTAAATAACTTTTTGCCAGCTGAACCGCATTAATCACTGCAGTAATTATCCAGTGGAAGGCTCTTAAATATTTGCATAGTTAAATCCAGGTGGTGACCTTTTTTTGGCAGGGCAGCAGCAGGGTAATACTGTTGATGTGACCTAGATAGTTAAAATGCTAAGTGGTTTGGAACACATCCATGTAAATGAAATTTATGACAGTCTTGATGTGGCCTTTATAGTAAACACGGTTTATGATTTACAGCACATCCACAGTGGACTAAAGATGGAGTCAATGTTGCCTATATAGCGAACATGGCGTATGATTTGGAACATAGATACAATAAGCTGATGAGGGTGTTGATGTGGCCTGTGTAGGGAATATGGCAAATGAATTGGAGAACATTAACAGAAAGCATATATTGGTTTTGAAGTTGGGTATATACAAAAAAAAAAAAAGGTTGTACACACCAAGTTTCAGCAAACATTTTAGTATATCTTCTCAAAGGACAATAGTATAGAAATGAAACTTGGACATATTTTAGAGTAGTCAGTCTGCAGCTTGTATAACAAAAAAAAATGTAATAACTCAACATACAGCCATTATTGTCAAAATAGCTGGAAGCAAAAGTGAGTACACCCTAAGTGATAACAGCTGTACATCTTTAACCGTGGAAAGTCACATGTCCTATGAGGGGTGTATTCACTTTTGTGGGGGTGTCCTTACTTTTGGGAGATACTGTAGTTAACATGGTAAGAGTTTTGGAACATATTCATAGAGGACTGAAGATAGTGTTGATGTGGCCTACAGTATGTAGTGAACATGGTGTGTAATTTACAAGGCATTCGGAATGGATTGATTGTTTTCATGTGGCCTATATAGTAAATTACGTATATATCTAATATTCACTTGTGACTAAAGCAAAGCGTACACTGTTGCTCTTTTGTAGTAGTCATTATGGCATTACATTATAGTAAATTCGCTATCTAGAGTCCTAATTAAAGCAAATTGTTTCATAATTTCATAAATGTAAATTGTTCTTACTTGCATGTTTCAGACTAATGTTTCCTTAATTAAAAGATAATCAGGCTTTAAGAATTGCACTTGTAAGGTGTGTGTAAGAGCCAGAAGAGGATGGTCAGTTGTCCATGGGTGCAGATGGTACATTCATGGGGGGTTGGGGTGTGACTCAGAGATTGAGACATAAAGTCAGAGGGGGAGAAAGAGTGTTTATACTGAATAATCATAATGTTTGATCTTTGCCCAGATTCATGATCATAACTATATACCATAATTGTAATGTTGCTTTTTTGGCTGGATATTGTCCGTCTGCTTTAGAACGTTTGGTTTTTCTGCGTCTTGTAGTATTCATAAAAAAAGGCGCAACTTCTCCTGTACCTAGAAGCAGGTTCTGGAATAATTCCCTAAACCTTCATATAAGTCTGTTCAAATGATCAACCGTGGTATAAAATTAGTGAACTAGTTTAAAAGCGATATAGAATCTACATACACTACAAGTATATGGACAAAATATTTTGGCCATGTCTGTTAATTATTGAATTTAGGCTTTTCAATCAGGTCCCATATCCCCAGTGACGGGCAATCTTAATGTTTCAGCATACCAAGACATCTTGGACAAGGTAACACTTGTGTCTTGGGCTTGTGACAACAGTTTGGAGAAGACCCTTTTATATTCCAACATGACTGTGCCTCAGTGCACAAAGCAAGAACTATAAAGCCCTGGTTTGATGAGTTCGGTGTAGAAGAACTTGACTGGCCCTAACACAGAGCCCTGATCACAACAGCACCTTTGAGATGAACTGAAATGGAGAATGCAAGCCTGGCCTTCTCGTCCAACATCAGTACCTGACCTGATAAATGTTCTACAGAATGAATGGGCACGAATTCCCACAGAAACACTCAGAAATCTTGTGGACAGCCTTCCAAAAAGAGGGGACCAACTCCATATTGAAGTATATGTATTTGGATACAATGCCATTGCTCGTTTGACCAAATACCTTTGTCTATATAGTGTATATCACAATAGCACAACTTCAGTTCTGCCATTTTCCCTTTTAGACTCCTGACAAGCCATTATAGTATCGAGAATCCAAACCCTAGGACCATAAATGCCTCGGTAGGGAAATGTACTGGCTCTTGGGTGCATCAGCATTCTATGAGTATTGATTTTACTGAGGCTATTTTAGGAATAAAAGGGCCTGCAATAAATTTAGCACATTATAATTATTTTTTTTGCTAGCATTACAGTAATCAGCTAGACCGGATTAGCCAAGCACAGAAAGGAACATGAATATAATAATAGTAATTGCTTGCCAGCAAGCTTCGAAACCCTACAGAATATGCAAATAACCCATTTGCCTGTAGTCTACTGTTCCACTTCCTGAACTGTCACACTGTGTGTCTGTGTATTTAGGTTGTATGTGTGTAATGTATGGATGACCCAGTAAAAGTGTCACTATTATCCCAAAATATGTGTCCCCAAAGAAACCTGAGCAAGGCAACAAAACTTGTGCTCAACCTGATTGTGGGTCTTTGTGATGTGAAAAACTCTTAGTGGGTTTGTCGAAAATGTACATTTTTGAATATATGGGATGGGTTTGTAGCAACAAGACCTATAGTACATCTGTGCGAGTTTAGGATGTGGTATTTTTGCCACATTTTCCCCAAATTCCACCCAGGTGACAGTCCCATCTGGTGTCCAGACTCCAGAATGTGCTTTAAATTATTCAGTAGTCATGGTTGAGTAATAGGGAAATGATTACTAACAATAAAGACAGGCACGACATGCAATTCAGTGTAAATGTCTCACTCACTCACTTACAGCCCGTATCCAGGGTTGCGGGGGCCTGGCTCTCAGGAGACTTGGGGCATGAGGCAGAGTACACCCTGGACAGGGTGCCAATTCATCACAGGGCACATACTGTACACATACACACACACACCCTTGCATGCTCACTCACACACTACCAAGCACAGGAACATGCAAACTCCGGACCCCGGAGGTGCAAGGCATCAGAGCTAACCGCTAAGCCACCATGCTGCCCAGTGTAAATGTACGAGAGATTAAAAAAAAATATAATAATAATAATTTAAAAAAAGGTTCTTTGCATGCCAGGGTTTTGTTTATACTCCACACATTTGGCTAAGTAGAAAGAACAGACAATAAAGGCTGTTTGCATGCAGTGTGAGCTAGTCATAACCATGCTAACATCAGGTAACTGTGGATGTTGCTAGCAGATAGCAGGTGCTTTATAGGGTTAAAAATCTCAGTGTACTTCAGAAGTTTTCAACTGTATGGCTAATTTCTGCATGTGACTGACTGATTATTTGTTGCCACTGAACACTTCAATGCTTTTGAAAAAAAAAAAAAATCAGTACAATGTTTGCTATCATGGTTGGCTATCACTACCTGACACAGCTCGCTAACATGCAGGATTTCTGAAAGGATATTATAACTGTGTACATTAGCAAGATAGGTGAGAAGAGTCAAAATAATTAGAGAATCTAAGGCCAAGTCCAATAAAGTGTTGCTTTCAACACTAGCTAATTAGCTCAGGTCCTAATTTAATTTGCTACCCTAGTTGTTGAGGAGCTGAAGGTTAATTTGTACTTTTGCAAAATAGTTTTTACTGTAGTGATATAAATAAGTGTAGAGTTTCATTAGAAACAAGCAAGGAGAATGACAGCTGATGGACTTGACAACAATCATTTTTATAGTCATTATTTATTTATTTATTTATATGCATTTATTTTGCATATTGGTGTCAGGTTTGGACAAGACCAATGGAAACTGGACCAGTTTGAAATTTTTTTTTTGTTGTTATGATTTATTTATTTTGTTATGCAATTTATTGAGTTTATGGGCATTGGCGGCTCAGTGATTTCACTTGCCATACAAGAGGCCCGGGTTCAATTCCCACCCAATGGAAAAACCCCAGCCACTGGATGCAGTGTCGATCCCAAACCCGGATAAAGTAGGGTTGAGTCAGGAAAGACATCCGATGTAAAAACCTGTAGCAAGTTGCGTACGGATTGGATTGGTGACCCCTTCATGGGAGCAGCTGAAATGTTCAATGTATTGGGTATTAATGTAATGTAATTGTATAAGAAATAGTCAGAAAAATCTTTGTAAGGTCAGTGCTGAAATGAGCACAGAACCTTTCCCCATCCGCCCTGGCACTTTACATGAATCACGTGCAGCTGGGTCATGTTGTATTCTGATGAGCACTGATATTTAAGTTCCATCTTTGTAAGCAGTTGTTGTATAGCTTTTGTCACCTTTACAACTTGTTTCATGTATGCCTCAATGTTTATCAGTGTATTGTTCGTGTTTTAGAGCTTGTTTCTATATGTCACTCATTAAATGGTATTTTGCCTCTTGCATCTTCTTCAAAATGGCTGGGCAAAAAGAATTTTAAAAATACAGAGAATAAGAGCAAATAATAATAATAATAATAATAATAATAATAATAATAATACAGGTGACTCAGGTAATTGAGACTCTGGGTTGGCGATTAGAGGGTCATGGGATAACCCTAGCACTATGCCCATATATAATACCCAGGCATGAAGATGCAGGGAATCCCATGTATTGTGCCAATAAAGAATGATCTGATTTGGTTTACCCAGAGAAATGCCCAAAGGAAAAGAAAAAAAAAAACACGGAACTACCAACAGATAAAATAGTTATCCAGTAAGAATTTACAGGGAACGTATTGTGCGAATTTCATGTTTTAGTCATTTTGAAACATTCCACTTTCCACTTTTGTATTGGTCAGGGGTAAAATACTGTAAGCCAATCAGGGTTTCCTCTGTTGTGACCTCATATAGGAAGATACCCCTCGCCTTGCTTGTTGCTTAAGTCTGCTGTTTTCTGATGGGGCTTGGCTCAGAAGGATGTTTGAGGAACGATAAAAATGCATTATTTGAGGGATATTTCAGCTGCAGCATTAACAGACACAAATTGCAGGAGCCGTGTTAACCTGTTAATGAGACCAAAGTGAGACGCAAACCAGAACATCAGATACTGAATTATGTAATTATGTAGCTATGGTTAAATGTACCATGTGAACGAAACTGGTTTTACTTCTTGCACTTGCATGTACTGTACCACAAACAATCTTACAGGAATACACAGGTATTTGAAACCACAATGAACCTGAGAATAAAATGCAGCTCGAGCTCAACTCTCTTGCTTACCACACAGAGTAACCTCATGTTTGGGCGTATAGCTGGAAAATAAAGATGCTAGAATGAAATAACCTTTACACCTGCAATGCAAGCAAACAACTTGCTGAGTTTTTGTTGAAGTCGCAAATATGAGAATTGAGCTATACCTACAGCTCCTTGTTTGTATCCAAAGGCTGTATTATTGCATTTCATAAGATCTTATCATACTACATTAACACTTTTTTTTTTTTTTTTTTAACCTAGTTCATCTGATTTCTGGGCAAGCAAAACGTGAGACTGGGCTGCACGATGGCGATTTTACTTACCCTGTGGGCTATTGAATAAATTTATGACTTGCACACCCACGCTGTAGACCCTGAATTCCCTTCGCCTTTCTCTCTATTCCCATTTCGTCTCCTTCTTCATCGCCCCTTGGACCGTAACAGCTCCTGACAGACATGCCTGCAACAGACAAGCGAGAAGGAAGTGACATAATAGCGCAAGCATGGAACATAAAAAATGGATGTGTGACAAACAGCTCATTTGAGAGGATACACCAGTCATGCATCAATATAGATGAAGAAACACTTGCCTTTCGGCAAACCTACTGTAGTTTCACCTCGCTATCCATTCTCTTTGATAAAGCAACACAGGACGCAGAAGAGACGTGTACAACCTGAGGTTTTCTATAAGAAAGAAGGATGTGGGATTTTCTTTCTTTCTTTCTTTCTTTCTTTCTTTCTTTCTTTCTTTCTTTCTTTCTTTCTTTCTTTGTTTTTTGTTAAGCCACAATGAAAGATATTATATTTCATCCTAGACCTTATTCCTTTTGGACTGGAACTGGGCCGTGCTATTGACAGGCAGAGAGAGAGATTTAGTCAGAGCACCAATCCTTGGCTATCTTCTTCCAGTGGTGTGGGGATTCTGTCATGTGTGTAATTCTTTGTCATCCACTAATGAGTATATGAATAAATCATTATCTTGGCTGTGGACAGGAGAAACTGAGTGGGTCTGGATTTTCCTATGTAAAGCATAGTCCCCAAAGGAGTCTAGACATGTGTCAGATGTCAGACAGGCAGAAGCTTCAAACGTTTCAAGTCAGACAATTAACTCTTTATGAATCCTTCTAGCAATATATGTTTACCAGAGTTGTGTTGTAGAATTACATTCAAACGCATTGTATTTCAATGATTAATGTCAGGGCTCCACGAATATGGAACCTTTGCAGACATGTGACTGCCATGACATTAGTCACAATGGTGTCAACCGACATTAGCCTACTATGTATTTTCATTAATAATTATGAAAGTGTATTTTGGAGCCAAAAAATACTAGAAGGATTAGATGGTGATTACGTATCGGATTACCTGCTGCTTAGTCATACAGATAAAAGAGTAATCTAGAAATTGATAGCTTCTGGTGATAATTTTCATATGCAGTATGTTGTGGAGGACTTATTCAAAAAAGAAATAAATGTGAAAACGTATAAAGCGTAATAAAGATACTAATTTGCAAAAGTCATTATAAAATGATTATTTCCGATGTACAGATATGCCTTGTGTGGATATTCCTCGTTCCACACACCAAGTATCAGGGGTTATAGTGGGATGTAGACAACGTGTTTTTTAAGATAACAATGTTATTAGATGTGTTTTATTGCTGAAAGTGTTTCTATAACCGGATTTTTGTGTTACCTTTGGCACTGGCATACCGTAAGTAACCTTTCTTTTGCCTTTCAGAAGTAGGTGGGACCATAGCAGATACCACAAATGTTGTAATGTCACATTTAAGCATTTTCTAGGCATCAGATTTGCTTACGCAAATTACACACCGCAATTTAGGGGAAAAAATGCTCATTTGCATAAAAGACAAAAAAAAAACGTAATATGGGAAACAAAAGATTCACTAAAAGAAACATGTAATACAAGGCTAGGATTGACAATATACATGTACAGTATTTCTGAAAAGTGAAAAGTTCATTAATCAGAGGAATGTTTCATTTGAATTATTTGTCCTCCATTTTCATGCTTTTCATTAGTTTATTGATATGGTAAAATAACACTTGATGCAGCACATCTTATTATTTCGAGTTAGGATACGACTCATCCAGTGTCCTTCCTGGACTTTTACTGGACAATTAAACAATTCATCAGTGGTGACACATGTACGTACTATGTATTTAATAATTGTCTAATAGCACGGCGTAACGGAACTCATGTGAAACTCACAAAAGTCTGTAATATGTACTGTATGATTAATTATATGCAGTTTTGGTAATAAAACCTCACTTATCTTTTATCATTGTCACTATATAGGACATGTCATTTCAACTGGCATTATTTTGTTTTACGAACTATTGAGCTATCGGCTGAATTTCAAATGCTAAGGTCATCTACTCACAGCCGGGATTCCTACTTCAGCTATGATGTCTTAAACTGCTATTTCATATCGAGATAACATCTTAAAAATAAATAAATAAATAAATAAATAAATATAATAAAAAATAATAAATAAATAAATAAATAAATAAATAATAATAATAATAATAATAATAATAATAATAATAATAATAATAATAATAATTATTATTATTATAAATAAACAAACAATTATAAATAATAATAATAATAATAATAATAATAATAATAATAATAATAATAATAATAATTTGTAGGCAATTGAGTAACACGGGCCGTTATTTCATTATTCCAGAGAGTCATTTGAGGGAGGTTGAGAAACTGTAACTTTAAGGAAAGCATTATCATATTCCCTAAGGACATTGAACCTATAACTGACCTCCTGACCACGCTAACACACAAACAGACACGAAGACACAAGCAAGCACATCGGCACAAACCAATAAATCCTTCATTCTCCTGTGCAAATAGCATGCATTGTTATTGAGGCAGTGAAATTTAATGGTAATGGTTGGGTATAAGCCATAACGGCCCGAACATCCTCTGTAGTAATGAGTCAGTGCAACAAGGCTGATCGAAATGAAGGAACGTCTGCGAATCTGTTCATTTGATTAGCTTCCTCTGTTTCTCAAATGGAATTTGCTAAGGTTTCCCAAAGGAAATATGTGATTTTTTTTTTTCAAGCCATTTATATACAAGAGGTGTCGAAGTCAAACCAGGACGTATGATGTAATTTCTTGTGAATGAAGGCGTCAAACCGATTGACATATACACAAGACCTTAAGCACAGTATGATGATGAGACTCAGAGAACAGAGATGCAGTAAAATATATGAATACAGTGTAAAAATTTTAAAGAGGGCCGTATGTTTGTGACTGATGATCCTGGTCGAGATGGCTCGGAGCGCACTGCAGGCGTTCTTTTGAAAATTCTAAACTGATAAATAACTTGTTGCTGGGAGTTATTTCCACTTCTCTGTACAGTCCTGCCCTTGCTCCAAGCCATTCCCACATGTTTACAGTATATATATATATTGGGTTGAACAATGAAACTGAAATGCCTGGTTTTAGACCACAATAAAACCAAACAAAACAACCAATACATCATCAGTTCGTCTTGGGAATGACAGATACAAGTCTTGCACAGAGGCCAGAGGGATTTTGATCGGTTCTTCTTGCAGAATAGTGATCAGGTCACTATGTGATGCTGGTGGAGGAAAACGTTTCCTGACTCGCTCCTCCAACACACCCCAAAGTGGCTCAATAATATTTGGATCTGGTGACTGTGCAGGCCATAGGAGATGTTCAGCTTCACTTTCATGTTCATCAAACCACTCTGTCACCAGTCTTGCTGTGTGTATTGGTGCGTTATCATCCTGATGCACTGCACCGCCTTCAGGATACAATGTTTGAACCATTGGGGGCACATGGTCCTCCAGAATGGTTTGGTAGTCCTTGGCAGTGATGCTCCCATCTAGCACAAGTATTGGGCCTCGGGAATGTCATGATATTGCAGCCCAAACCATCACTGATCCACCCTCATGCTTCACTCTGGGCATGCAACAGTCTGAGTGGTTACGCTTCTTTGGGGCTTCCCACTCTCTCGGATGTGGGAAAGACGGTGAAGATGGACTCATCAGAGAACAATACATGTTTCACATTGTCCACAGCCCAAGATTTTCGCTGCTGGCACCATTGAAACCGACGTTTGACATTGACACGAGTGACCAAAGGTTTGACTATAGCAGCCCGGCCATGTACATCAACCCTGTGGAGCTCCAGAAGTTTTGGTGGAAACAGGAGAGTTGAAGTGCACATTTAATTCTGCAGTGAGTTGGGCAGCTGTAGTTTTATGTTTTTTGGATACAATCCAGGTGAGCACCTGGACATCACTTTCAGACAACTTCCTTCTTTTACTCTCCACAGTTACTCCTGTTGGATGTGGTATGCTGACATTACCCTGAATACCGTGGCTCTTGATACTGTACATCACAAAGGCCTGCTGTCTCGGTCACAAGTGTGCCAGCAAGAGAAGGTTTTCCTGTGTGTGTCATAAACATTTTCATCTCCTTCTATTTCATTAACCCCCTCAGAAGCCCTGTGTAAGGGCTCTTATTAGCAATATTACATCCCCTGCTCTCTAAGGTACCGCACCAGGTACCAGGACTGAATGTTTATACATGTGTGAAAATGATTCTTCATGCTCCCAGGACCACTCTTTTACAACCTGAATCCTGGAGTCCACCAAAGAAGAAAACATCTATTAAAGTGATAACCTTTTGAGAGTTATTGCCACGTAGCATTGCTATGCATCTAGATCTAGAGCCTAGACCTGACCAACTGAAGCAACCCCAGATCATAACACCGCCCCCAGAGGCTTGTACAGTGAGCCTTATGCATGATGGGTGCATCGCTTCTTGTGCTTTCCGTCTTACCCTGACGCACCCATCGCTCTGGAATAGGATCGATCTGGACCTGTCAGATCACATGACCCAAAGTTGAATTTTTATGATCCCTAGTAAATTTCTCCTGCCTTGAGCATTAGTCTCATTAACAAGTGGTTTTCTTTTGACCATGCAGCTGTTTAGTCCCAATCCTGTCAGTTCTCGTCACATTGTGCATGTTGAAAGGCTCTTTCGTTCAATATTAAACATACTATAGCAATGATTTGACTGTTAATTGTTTTTTTTGTTTTTTTACCATCCTCCATTACTAAGCCTTTAAGGATGGAATGATCTCCATTCAGGATTTTTTTTTTCTGATCACATTTTCTTCAAATGAGGTTAAAGGTTCAGCACAGTTTTTACAGGTTTTAATAATGTGTTGACCAGTACTTAACCCAATTGGTTTTTGGTGCTTGATTGGCTCGTTTGAAATGGTGACCTTTTTTTTTTGGCCAGGCAGTGTATCTCCTATAATATACTGTACTTGAGAACTTGTTTGATTTGGATATAGCGATTTATGATTATTTCCTATAAGGGCACACTCTGCTGTGATTTAATTCTTAATTAATCATTAACAAGCACGAATTATGTCATAAAACCGATGCAGAATATACTGTAGTTCCAAGACGGAGGAGAGTCTTGTTAGTTTTATTGTTTAACAATTAGTCCTATACTGTGTAGCTATGGTCAGAACAAGGGAAGCTGCAATAAATACATCAGAGCTGTTCCACTCCTTGAGCACACCCGCAGATGTAGAGCACTGCAGTGGCGATCACGAGGGAGAAAGCCTACTGCAGCATCAGCAGCTTGCAAACCTCCACTACTGATCCGCTGGTCCAGGTTTTCCACTCTTTACTCTTTGCCTTTTTACCCCCCCCCCCCCAAAAAAAAAAAACGAGCGTGTCTCAGTGTGCATTTGTGCGTCTCAGTGTGTGTGTGTGTGTGTGTTTGTGTGTGTGTGTGTGTGTCTGTCTGTCTGTCTTATCTCATCCAAGCCTGCGTTGTCCCAGAGGATAGGATGATATGAGTTTCTCCCGCCTTGGGCACACACACTCAGAGACACACATGGCAGCGGTAGATTATATGTATTGCATTTATTTATGCGAAAGAAATATTTTCACCACATAATGCTAGTAGGGAGAAAATGAATAGAAGTGTCTGAGTGTAGAGATGGAATAAATGCTAATATTCTTGTGAATTTGTATACACTTCATAAGTCGGAAGTTATGTCAATATAGATACGAGGAAAATTTTTTACTTCACATCTTCTGAGTCGGGTTATGCACGTGCTTAAGGGAATAGTTTCACGCTTCCCATTCATGCAAGTCAACCAAATGGAGGTCTAGAAGCAGGGAATGTTTTTATTAACTTAAAATGCAATAGAAAATGGAAAAAAAAAAAAAGAAAAGTAAAAATTATATATCAATGATGCAATCGCAAGTATTGTTTTTGTATATATAAACAAAAACAATATTTGCGATTGCAAAAAATTCCAAAAAATCCCATTTTGACTTGAACACACACACTCACACACACACACACACACACACACACACACACACACACACACACACACACACACACATATGTGTGTGTGTGTGTGTTCAAGTCAAAATGGGATTTCTGAATACCAGAACACAGGTTTCAGAGTAAAAACTACCTTTATTTGTCTATACACACAACTAGTCAAAAAAAAATTTGGACATGCCTTCTAATTTTATTTAATTTCTAATTTTATTTTAATTCATACAATGAATAAAATAAATTTTATTTCTTTCGATGCTGTAAAACAACCCTGAAGGCGACCAAAATATGCATTAATCTCTTTTAAACAAGTAATATTGAGATGTGTCTGCTACTTATGCCCTGTAAGGTCTTCATAACGGCTCCAATCTGAGGTGCTGGTTGTTAATTGGTGATTTCTGAGGCTGGTGACTCTAAATGAACTTTAGGTTTGGTCTTGCTTTCCTGGGAAGGTCTTCATGAGAGCCATTTTCATCATGGTGCTTGATGTGTTTTACCAATACTTGACAATACTGTTCTTGTTACCTAGTTACATAATTCTATATGCCTTATTTCATAGTTTTGAAATTTCCAGCATTGTTCTAGGGTAAAAAAAACAAACAAACTTTTGACTGGTAGACTAATGCACTTATCCCTGCATTTTACTAGTGCTTGAATAACATCAAAGCAGAATGTTTTTTTCAGCATGTCAGAGACATAATCAGACTGCCTGAGATTGATCTGAAACTCTGGCCTCCCAGGAACTCCTTTAATGGCCCAACATGTTGGAGAGAGGTCAGCGATGCAGCGTGCAGTATGAGGTCATGCTTTTCATCCTGGAAATGAGATTTAATTTTTTTTTTCCCTGATTTCATTCAATTTCCCTGAATGTTCATGGGAACAACTGCAGTGGGCTCTGAGCCACCAGGTTCGCTAATCATCCACTTGCAGCATTCAAATGTTTCACTGCGCAGCTGAGAGTCTCATCATCGTACTGTGCATGATGTCTGTAAATCATTTTTATTTATGAGAACTTTCATCACAAGTCCAGGTTTGACTTGAAGAATTATAACATACTGAAAATTAAAATGACTTTGATTCAGCAAGAAATTTCTGCTACGCTTATTGTTCCCTTTAGGTACATTTTGTTAGTGATGGATGATACTATTCAATCATAAATAGTGCCATATACAGTATATATATAAAATTTATTTATCTTTATTTATAAGGTCTCAATTAACTTTACAGCCTAATCCTTACTTGACATACAGTGACAGTTATTGATGTTGGATATATCAGTAGTGCTGGGCAGAAAATTCCTTATTTCTGAGCTTATGTTGGGTTCTGATACATGGACACGCCAACGTTCTGTATGGAATCCACTCTAAATGATTGCAGTGCTGTTTTTTGTGCTTTAGGCGACAACGCTCCAGGTTCTGCCCTACCTAATCCAAGGTTAAAACTCCTCAGTTGCGATCAGCTAAACCACAGAAAGCTCAACTCGAAATCTTTTAGTCTTCACACCTGCCCTTTTCACAATCCCCCAAATCCCTGAGGCAATATGCCTGTCTTTAAACACAGACAATCCCCGCGTGTCTTACGGGATCGCTTCATGAACAACAAATCCCCCGCAAATCTATCATTTTATCTCAGCTGATTTAAAACCTTAATAACCAGTGTACATACTACAAATCCTCCAAAAACCCATGCAGCACGTGTCAAGGCTTTTTAGTGCTCAAAGATCCTGAAAAATGCCATGATTTCCCATGTACTGTACATGTCACCGGACTACAATGCTATTGAATTTCTGCTAGAGCTATGCTGTTTATTGTGCTTTAACATTCAGGATTAAAGCAAAAAAAAAAAAAAACATGAGTTCCATGTCATGTACGAGGCAAAAAATCACTGTCAAAATGTCTATTCACTCAATAAGTTGTATGTCACTGGAGTAGCAAGTGTAGGAAATTCAGCTGGTTTTGTTTCAAGATTTTCTCCTAAGGGGTTTTGAAACCTGACTTCGCTTAACTGAAGCATTTAATCAATGCAGGACAAAAATGACAACAACGACAAAACATACAGTATGTTCCCATCAGTAGACTTGAAATCCAATAATCCCTTACCTCAGTACAGACTGACCCTCTCATGTATGAAGAACTTGCTTCTTTAAGGTCCTTTAATAAAGATATATATATATATATATATATATATATATATATATATATATATATATATATATATATATATTTTTTTTTTTTATCCCTGTACTACTAATTATTATTGCACAGTGCTGAATTCATACCGTAAATCTGATTGGCCAGAAGGTGAATATACAAAAAAATATACAAGAACATAAAAAAAAAATACAATTGTAGATGTGGCGGGATTTTCTTTAAGGAGGTGATCATTTAGCATTTTTGAAAGGAGTCTCCTTTATGTACTGTAAGTTACAGCTTGTTCAAATACGTGATCATTCCTAATAGTGACAACTAACTCAATGGGAGTGCATACAATCTCGCAATGAACAGCTGTTACTTTTGCATAATAAATGACTTTAGGAGATACAGTAGATGACGCTCTAGAAAACACCATCATGAGAAAAAAAAATCGAGTTTAAAAATGAAAAAGCTAGATACAGAAATGTCTGTATGTCTGCTAGCTTGATTTCTGGGTGACAAGAAACACCAAATATAACCATAAACACTAATACTCTTATCATTCTCGTAAAGCTCCTATAGTCATAAAAGTCCCCCAAAGTGTGTGTGTGTGTGTGTGTGCGTGTTATTACTCCAGCTAAAAGAACCTGCAGGTAATGTTGAAATTTGGTCTGGTGCTGCTTCCCATGGTTAAAGTAAGCACCTGTCACAGAGAGAGATTGCAGGTATGGCGTAAATGCAGATGTTAAGACTTTATTAAGTAAATAAATAAACAAACGCAAAACGAGCACCTGAAATTATAATAGCATCCAACATGACAATGGTTAAAAAATATATGGAGCAACTGTCCTTAGACAGTGTGAAATCTTAAAAGTCTCAAAACACATCGAATCCAAATGATGCACTCACGGTGGTGTGCCACTAGGGGGCAACCCTGACAGCACTAACATGCAGCAAGGTTAGCTTTTTGCGTTTTTCAGCTCTTAACAATCAACGTGTATGAAATTTAGGTCTATATGAGTTGCGTTTTAACTCAAATATCATATAATAATAAAGCATAAAATTGAAGATGTCATTACAAATAAAAACTCATAAATTTATACGCACACACTATTGAAACGACATTTGCTGTTTAAAGCTAGCCTTCATACGCTATTTGAAAAAAAAAATCAGGTGTCAGGGGTAACCCCTAGAGGGCGCCAAAGTGCCCTAAGGCCTTTTGGTTGTAGTTTGTTTGATTTGACTTCATTTCCCAGTTTGCACCTCGGTCAGGT
This sequence comes from Clarias macrocephalus, assembly GCA_011419295.1. NCBI lineage: Eukaryota > Metazoa > Chordata > Actinopteri > Siluriformes > Clariidae > Clarias > Clarias macrocephalus. Next base: position 24,626 of record JAAGKR010003762.1, read on the forward strand.
GACGTGGGTGGTCACCTGAACCGAGTTGGTTATTAGTTTCATTATAAACAGCTTGTGTTTGTTCTGTTCCGGTGTCTTGTAACTGTTTATCTAACTTACTTCATGTCTGTAGTGTTTTCCATGTCTAGATTCATGTATTAGTTGGTTTTCTTATAAGGTACATTTGTTTATTTGATTTTCCCTGTTTTCTTTAAATAAAAACATCATTTCCAAGAAAACCTGGACCTCTGCAGTTATGCCTGGAACCCGAAAACGTAACATCAGGTCATTAGATTTAACTAATTTAAAATATTGTAACTTTTTCCATCACTAAATGGGTTAAAATATTAAAATTACTTTTTATGTGCTTTTTTTTTTTTTTTTTTGCCTTTTACATAAAATCGCTAGGGAGAGGGGTTTTTGAATGAAGCAGCCATTAGCAGCCCAGCGAACTTGCTTGCTCTGTTTAAACACCCTGCCAGCATGGCCCGCTTTCTCTTGGGTCTAAAGTTCCACTGTAGCCCCGGGTGGTGTGAGACTTTTCTGCAGTATTATTTTGTAGTCTATAAACAATGCTGCATGTAGTCTGTAACAGTCTGCACAAGGTCTTGAAGGCTTCATTAAAACTTTGTTCTTTTTAACTTGTCTAGCAGGATGATATTAATAGACACGTAGATATTAATCACAAGTAATGGGAAAAACACAGATTATCTGGTACATGCCAAACCTGGGAAAGCATTCATAAGCACCCAATAGTGGTTAGCACTGTTTCCTTGCACCTCCATGGATTCCCCTTTGGGCCTGTGTGCTTTGGGGTTTGCATGTTCTTGCTGGATTTCCTCCGGGTACTCCATTTTATTTTATTTTTTTACATTTCGTGGTCGTAAAATGGTAATAAATACAATACAATGGTCCCCATTGGCCTTCACATTCCCTAGCTGGACTACAGAGGTTCCCAGATGGATGGATGAAATTCCTAAATATTGTATCAGAAAAGTTAATTATCTTTATATATAAATAAATATTTAACAGGCTTAACCTTACTAGTTAGCTAACATGCCCTGTTCATTATGATTTAACAAATCGGCCTGGCTACCCTACATAGCCTGCCACCTGAATCAAGAAACTAGCTAGCTTATGCTAGATCTGCTTATAATGGGCTTTTTTTTTTTTTTTTTTTGTAATCTTATAGGTTTTAAGCATCTGTTTGGGTAGAATACAAGCTTTCAGTACTACAATGCCTTCAAAAAAAAAAAGCAATCAGAGTTTTAATGTGTATATAGACTTTTTTTCAGCCACTACAGGCTGCTTAGCATTTAGTAGTTAGCGACTGACAGAAAGCAAAGCCTTTTAAAGTTACACAATTGAGATTTTTAGCTTAGCCAAAAAAAAGCTTTCTGTCTTTTAATAATAATTTTTAGCCAATAGCAATCTGATAATTTTTTTAAATTTCCGATTATAACTAAATAGCACCAGGTTACATCTCCTTTTTTTTTTTTTTTAAACAATCACTAAAAATGTTTACATTTATGGTTCTTAGTGTGACTTGATCACCATTTACGTAGCTATTAACTTTAGTTGTACTTATACCTCAGGAGTCCTTATCCAGTTGATGTTATTTAATTAACACTCATTAACATAACAGCACACTATGTGTATTTTCTAAATTATAACAGTGGTGCACAACATTAAGCAGGACAGTAGCCAAGACATAAAACCAGTTCTGAATTAAGAGACAGGTTAAAAAAAAATAAAAAAATAAAAAAGTAAGCAGTTTGACAGTAAAAGAAGTTAAATGCCAATTTTGGACATTAACTTTTTTTTCTAATATTGTCTATAACAATATGTTTAATTTGAAAACCGCTATATAATCAACTTTTAAAAGCTTTGAACTCGCACCCTTTGAACTACGGCAGGTAACAGCCGCAATTTTGATTACAACCTGCAATCGCATTGCTTCTTTCAGTCAAAAACAAAATTGCAAGCTGTGCAAATCACCAGATATATAGATATATAGAGCGACTTTTTAAGACATTTCAAAAGCTACATCTGAGTAGGTAAGAGTTAAGGGCCTTGCTCAAGGGCCCAATAGGGCCATTGTTGCTGGTCGTGTTTCAACCTGGAACGTTCTAATCACTTGCCAACAAAAAGCACATTTGTACTCTATTACTGCTACAGTCACACCAGTAGTAATACATTACATGTATAGTGCTGTGCAATAGTCTTAGGCACATGCAAGTATGTCTTAAAAAAGTTTCTACATTCAAATAAACACTATGCTGAACATCTTGTAAAAACTTTGTTGCACCTGCTTAATTTTTCATGCATGCCAAACCCACAAGCTTTTTTTTTTTTTTTTTGTGAAATGTTGTCTTTTACATAATATGCTGCTTTCTTTTCTGGCCTACAGATATTTTCCTGTAAGATTAAAATGTTTTGCAGGAATGCTAATTTTGGAAAACAGAAATGACTAAAGTCACTGAAGTTGTAAAATAAACACGTACCGAAGTTTGTACTAAAACTTTTCAAAGACTTTTGCACAGTACTGTTTTATGTATTATGAAATGAAAATCTATGTGGAATAGTAGCGTAAGCACCGTGGTGAAGTTGGTTTTTAGTGCAATCTTTTGCTTCGTTTTCAAATCGATCACAGCTTTGGTGCACTTGAGAGCCATGATGCACTTACCGTAATATTTTCAAAAGTAAATTCCGCACAGATATAACATGCTAAATCCAAAGCCGTGTAAAAGTGACATGAGATGCACACACGGTCGGGTTCGCTCCATCTGCTTTTTCCGACTGCTCTCGTTCTAGACTGGGAGTTTTGAATGATGTTGTAATCTTATGGGACTACAGGTATATGTACAGACACGATGCACAAACAGGCATTTTGCATTTTGCAGAGCAAACATGTTTCATGAAAAGGTGCTGCAGAAACTAACAATGTTAAAAGAAAACCAGTAGAGGATGAATGAGGCTGATGATGCTGTCAACGTAATTTTTTAATTTAATTTTTAATAATGATATTCATGACCTTTAATGAACTTTATAATTAAAAAGTGAAAAAAAAAACTTCCTCGATCTACTACTTTCTGTTTAAATCACTTCAAAATCCCAATAAAAAACACAAAATGGATAGCAAATTTTAATAAACACAAACACAACTGCAGAGTGATTTATACATAGTGCCCAAACTTTGGGGGATTTCAAAATCACAAAATTTAGATTAAAAGCCCAAAAGGTCAAAACAATTAAAGTCCCTCATATGTGGCAAATCAAACCAGGACTAAGAATCTCCCCCTCCCAACCCCCTTTTTTTCTTTGAGCACTTTTTTTCTTTTGCATTTATTTTCCCCATTCTAGAACAATACTGGATTATTTATTTATTTATTTAGTTGTTTATTTATTTATTTATTTATTTATTTATGATTATTATTATTTTATTTTTTAATTAAGTAAATTAAATTAAATTAAATTAAATTAAATTAAATTAGGTAATTAAGAACCAAGAACAATAACAATCAGTTGTCATTTTAAGACACGAAGGTCAGCTGTTCTGGAACAGTTCTTGAGAGGTTCATGAGAGATTATCGCATATTTTTGCAAAAATTGAATTGAATGGGAGTGTACATACAGTACAAGCTACTTAGGTTCAGGTCAATTGTCAAGTTCAGCCAAAACGTTGTTATACTTAGACACGTTGATACATATTTCAATGAATATTTCAATGTGTGTGTGTGTGTGTGTGTGTGTGTGTGTGTGTGTGTGTGTGTGTGTGTGTGTGTGTGTGTAATCCCAGCTTCTCCTGTCTCTCACGTGTCCCATCACGCCACTGATAAGTTTCTAATGTTACGCTAAAGTGCCCAGATTCTCCCACTGATGTATTTATATGTTTTCACAGGAGACACACTGCATCTGGCCAGAAAGCGAGTAAGTGCGGTGCTACAGTATGATGGGACCAGGGGAAGAACTAAGAAATGATGCAGAAGAGTACAGAAGTGACACATGGTAATAAAAGAGCGAAATGTGAGATGTTTTGTCTACGCCTGGGGGAAAGAAAATTAATGCACTGTCTGTCTGCATGCTTTTTGCTGCATCAGAAATGGCTTTTTACTCCATTGGACAAAAATAAAAGGGGCTATCATTGTTGCACTGCCCTTGCTGGTGCAGGAGCAAAGGAAAGCAAAGGAGAGCACATGAGCTAGCAGCATTCAGCTTTTCTATTCTGCCACTGAAAAGAAATAATCAATGGAAGATTAAAGATCCTTGAAACATTCGGGTTTGCATAACCAGTTATCTTTATGCTCTGTACATGTAGCCAGGAGGTTAAGTGGATTAACTTGAGGAGTTTTTTCTTTCTTTCTTTTTTTTTTTTTTCGTATTGACTATTTGCATTGTTGGTTGTGAAATAAATGCTTTACATAATAACCACCTTAACACTGTATGTTCTTTTTTTTTTGCTTACTTAAATGATCCAAAAAATGTACTATACTCGACTTATTATTAAGTATATAAGTACTTATTACTTATCCTGGAAATGACCTCAGAACTACAGATGCCTTGTCCGTACTTCTGTCCTATTTAGTGTATAGTAAACTGTACTGCCTTGCCAAACAGACAAAAAAAAAAAAAAGAAAATGGTTGGCACTTTTATCATCAATTATAACACAATGTGGTGGCCAGTTCATGTGTGAAAATGATTCCTGATACTCCCCATGCATCCTGCGGCATGGCCGTATCATCAGGGAAGAAAAAACTTCACTGATGCGATAACATGATGAGAACTTATACAGTAGGTCGTCAGCTGACTTCATTTTATTCCCACATAACGTTCCCGAGCCTAAACCTGACCAAATGAAGCAACCCCAGATCATAACAGATTTGCCATTTTGATTTTAAAAGCTTATCCTGGCCTTGTGTAGATGTTACATATCGATACTTTGTATGTTACCAAGTTTGCCATTATTTGCTTTTGTACAGTTTACATCATTAATTGAATGGCTGTAGAATTTATTTTAATAAACTTGAGTGAGTCAGTAAGTCACTGCTGTCGTCCCTTCTTCATCAAAAGTGAACCTTCATCCTCGTAGGGCCGCTTTCAGGCCCCCAAATATGTGAAATTCAGATGGAGAAAGATCAGAACTATAGGGAAGATGCTTTACCACCTGGAAAGTCGGGCAGAAGTGTGCAGACGATGCATCCTCACGCAACGCCCTTGGATAGCAGTCCTCTGCATTTAATCTGACATTTAGGCTTCTGCTCTTCAATAAGCATCTCACTGAACCTTTCTCCTGATGATGTTGCAAAACAGGTTCCTGAAAATCCCAGAAAACATTAATGTAAGCATAAATTCTCCAGCTGATGGGTAATTAATTATTATTCTTTTCTTTGTACTTTTTCTCAGTCTGTCTCCATATTCTGCTATTTAATCTCAGTCTCATACTGATGAATCTGTGTCTCATCACCAGTAATGAGTCTCTTTAAGACTCTTTCACCTTCCCTCCATTCTTGGAGATACCCTAACGCTTCTGTTTACACTCATTCGTGAGTTGTTTCAGCACCAGATACACTCTCAGAGCCCCAAAAACAACAACAACAACAAAAAAAAAACCGAATCGCCGCATTCTGCTCTTCTTCATATAGATCACAAGCGGGGTGTCCAATTTTTGCTCGCATTGCAGTTACAGATGAACTGAGGTTACACATTCACAGTGGGATCCCCAGCCAGTTTTAAATACAACCACAGTGCGGATTATTTTTGACTCACCCTCGTGTAAAGGAACGTGTGCGACAATCAAACCCAATTTAAAATCAAAAGACTAAGATACGGTGCCTTGCAAAGGTATTCACAGCCCGTTTCCACGTTTTGTCACGTTACCAGTTTTCATCCAGTGTCATGACACTATTGTAATTAACACGCGTGACAGTCTGGAAGTGCTGATTGATGAAAATCATTTCCATTCCGGCTGATACGTTACGATAATCGTGATATGTCATCAAGGTTTATACTGTCCGACTGGTATCTAATCTCAACGTGACGTCATAATGAGACTCGTGTTTATTTCCTCACGATCCTGTTCGGCGTTTGTTTCTACGCTAGCAAGCATGACAATCGTAAGAGGTTACTGGCATGTCAGCCTGAAATCAAAAGTGATGGATGCTATGGATGTTAATTACAGGTGATGCCTACAGTACGGTACGTGAGTAAGACATTATATTATATGTGTGTGTGTGCATAATTAGTTGTCACTAAAAGCCTATGTAGGGGTCATGATGTTCTATTAACATAGCCTTTGAGTATACTGTTAGACATTTTGTTACAATATGCCGTTTTGACCCTTAGAAGGTAATCTGCTGGAAAATAGGGAGAGAACATAATGTATAATGAAATGCATTGTACCTTTTGTTCTTTCTCGAAGCTAGCAATAGTGCTTACTGTGGTTTATTTCCTCTCTCTCTCTCTCTCTCTCTCTCTCTCTCTACAGGGACTGGTGGTCAGCAACACAACAATAGAACTGCACAAGGTCTGACTACACTTATTTCCTCTCTCAGTATGCAATGTTAGACAAGCACACATACACATATACTTTCTCTGTCTAAATTGAGGCAGACACACAGTTTACTTGACCTTCTTATAAAGTCCCCCCTGCATCTTGTTTTATTTATTTTCTCTCCTTCCCTGTCCAATCCTCACTCCATCCCACACAACCTCTGTGTAAAGTTAGAATGCAGGAAGGCAGATGTGGGTCTAGTGGTTGTTTAGAAGCGAGTTTATAAGGCCGTCTGAAGGTGAGCGTGTGGAGACGGTCTCCCTGTGCTTGGGTATTCTCCCTTTACAAGGCCTCAGGGCGTGCTGTCTGTGTCAGTTAGTTTATGAGAAGGTGAGATAAATTTTTTGACATTGAGAGAGGAGATGTGGTTGACCAGCAATAGATGGAATTAAAAATAGTTATATTTTAATTTTAAAAAGCTGACCCAGCGTGCCTTTTTCCGCTTTTTTGCCTATTAAAATTTCTGCAATTTAATGAGATTATATTTAATCTTAACATTTTATACAGTGCTGTGAAAAAGTATGTGCCCCTTCCTGAATTAAAATAAATAAATACAAAATGCAGTTTTTTAACGTTTATTCCATTTATTAAGGGGAAAACGTAAGTCCTGGCCCTATGTGAAAAAGTAATTGCACCTTAACCCTAATAACTGGATGTGCAATCAGGTGTTTACGATAACCAGCAATAAGTCTGTGGAAGAATTTTGGCCCCCTCTTCTTTTCAGAATTGTTTTAAGCCACATTAAAGGGTTTACAAGCATGAACAGCCTGTTTAAGGTCATCTCAACTAGATTTAAGTCCAGACTTTAATGAGATTATATTTAATCGTAACATTTTATACAGTGCTGTGAAAAAGTTTTTGCCCCTTCCTGAATAAAAAAAATAAAATAATACAAAATGCAATTTTTAAATAATAATTCCATTTATTAAGGGGAAAACGTAGTCCTGGCCCTATGTTAAAAAGGTCCTGCCCCCTAACCCTAGTAACTGGATGTGCAATCAGGCGTGTACGATAACCAGCAATAAGTCTGGGAAGAATTTTGGCCCACTCTTCTTTGTTTTAAGCCACATTAAAGGGTTTACAAGCATGAACAGCCCGTTTAAGGTCATCTCAACTAGATTTGAGATTAGGACTTTAATGAGATTATATTTAATCTTAACACTTTATACAGTGCTGTGAAAAAGTTTTTGCCCCTTCCTGAATAAAAAAAAAATAATAATAATACAAAATACAGTTCTTTAATAATTCTTCCATTTATTAAGGGGAAAACGTAGTCCTGGCCCTATGTGAAAAAGTAATTGCCCCCAAACCTAATAACTGGTTGTGAAATCAGGTATTTACAATAACCAGCCATAAATCTGTGGAAGAATTTTGGTCCACTCTTCTTTTCAAACTTGTTTTAAGCCACATTAAAGGGTTTACAAGCATGAACACAGCTTGTAAGGACAGCTCAACTAGATTTAAGTCCAGACTTTAATGAGATTATATTTAATCGTAACACAGTGCTGTGAAAAAGTATTTGCCCCTTCCTGAATAAAAGAAAAAAATGCATATTAAATACAAAATGAACAGCATGTTTAAGGTAACCGAAATAAGATCTAAGTCTGGATATATAATTAAATCAGAATGATTTATCTTTGTGTAATATTCAAGTTAGATGTTTAAAGTTTGATGTTTTGAATCATTTACTGTAAATGTGATAAATATGCAAAAAAAATAAAAATCCAGGAAGGGGAGAAATACTTTTTCACGACACTGTAGGTGGGTGATATGATACCCACATTACTCCTTTATGACTATTTTCACATGGTGGCGTTAACATTTCTTAAGATTAATTACATTACACAAAATCTAACAAAGATTTTCATTGACGTGATTATGATGACAGCGATTTCATAAGAAATTAGCTACAGTACATTGTTATGGAAGACACTTAAAGGTGGACTTATGATCCAGGTGAATGAGGTAGAGTTTTGTGCGAAAATACTAATATTTTACTGGCTGCAAACTGCCTAAAGATACAATTTAAAAACTGGTTGTTTATGTAACTTTGTTTCCCCCCTTATCTGTTCCCACCAATCAGCATTCAGCATCACCAGTACACTAATCATCTCTCTTCATCTGCACCAGTTTCTCACTGGTTCATCCCATCATTTAGATTTTTTTGTTCTTGTTGTTGTTTTTTATTAATGCATGAATCATGCATACGTCATTGTGTGGCTTAACAAATAAACAAGAAAAGAAACAATCTTTTGAAACTGGGCAGGTACGGTACAAGGACTGGACTGAAAACGAGACCCAAAAACCTGCCAGAACAAAGAGTCAACAAAGTCCTTCAGGAAGCCTGGAGAGCTATTCCTTAGGACAACATTAAAAATGCAAGAAGGTCTGGCTCTTTGGAAGCAAAATATGAAGAAATGAGGTGTAGCTCAAAACTTTTGCACAAGAACTTAATATAATCAGAGAAAAAATGGTTGGTATACAAAGTCGTGGCAATAATAAGCATCAATAAACTGTTAGGGTAAAGTAAAAAGGTAAACATTGCTATACAGTCTACTAAATGAAAGCCAAAATAGGTAGTTAAATGTACCCAGCGTGACTTACATTCTATCTGAGCAATTGAGGAATAATGGCCTTGTTCAAGGACACAACACTGGCAACTGGCTGGTACTGGGGGTTCAACCTGGGAAACCAACCCAATGCCCTAACCATTTGAGCTACCTCTTCCACTGCCACTCTAGGGTTTTAGTTCAGTCCTTGTACCTGACCAGTTTCAAAGGAATATTTGTGTTTTTTAAGCTATGCAGTGACCTATAAATCATTCAAGCATTAAAAAAAAATCCAACTGAAGGCATGAACCAGTGAGAAACAGGTGGAGATGATGACAGATGATCAGGCCAGTGATTAGTATACTGGTGATGCTGAAGGCTAAGTGGTTGGAACAGACAAGAGGGGAAATGAGTTTGCTGCGGAAGTTGTTACATCAACAACCAGTTTTTAAATGGTATCTTTAGGTACTTGGCAACTCGTCGCAGTAAAACATTTGTACTTTTGCCCAGTACTGTACCTCATTTACATGGATCATAAGTCCACCTTTGAATGTCCTCTATCACAGTGTAACTAATTTCTAATGAACATCACCCCAGAAAATTTCATCATTTTCATGCCATTGAAAGTCTTTATATTAGCTTCTGTGTAATGGAATAATTCTTTAGAAACGTTAATGCAACCAGGTGTAAATGGTCATAAAGGACTTATGTGGGTATCATATCATCTTGTGTTAACATGGAATATAATCTCGTTAAATTGCCGGGGGAGTATCCAGAAGAAGAACAGATAGGTAATGGTTATAATATATAAATTATAAAATAATTGCACTATCCAGGTTTCCTGAGAACCATTTCAAGCCTTTTTGCTCCTTAAATATGTCTTACTCGTGTCATTTGATTGAGTTTTGCCATCATCATCTCATTTTTACCTCTAACTTGCACATTAGGAATCTAAAATCTAAAATCTTAATTTATGTAAAGCTGTCATGATGTAAGCTGTAAGAATTTCTATTGTTTTAAAAACTATAACAATAACAATAAATTAAATTGAAATATAGATTGACAATTGACAAAATTTATTATTATTATTTTCTTTTATAACTGGACATTTATCAGTTGAGTTATACCTGTATTTCATAAAATCTTGGTTATTTTACTTGAAGCCATATTTTAAAATTAAATGTTTTAATTCTAACTTTTAAGGTATTAAAATCAAATTCAAATTTTATTTGTCACATACACAGTCATACACGGTACGATATGCAGTGAAATGCTTAGAAATCGTAGAAATCTTGCTATCAAGTGTAATGTCATATCAAAGTTATAAGCAAAACAAGGCCAGAGAATGTTGGGATATATACTGTATAATGCATACTGTAACTAAGCAATATCACACAAGTGGGAGTGCTGTTGTACTGTATATCAGCACAGCTGTGATGATATGAGGGTGCAATCAGACTACTTGAGTGCGATATTGCTTTTATACAACAGTTCCAGAAGCACCATTTATTACCAAAAGATTATGATTTTTTTTATAATTTATTTAACCAGTTATTTTGCTCCGATGACACACATGCTTTTGCACCTGGTGGAACTAGCGTCTAGCTGATGACTGACAATTAGAATCACAAAATAGTTTTAAATTCTTAATGATGTTATGTAGCCAAAAGACAATAAAACATTGAGGTGGGGGACAGTCAGGGAAATCTTATGAGATTTACTTTCCATTTCTTCTGATTTAGAATATCATCTAACTTCCGGTTGAACGTTAAATGGAAAGCTAGCGCGCCATATATGAATGTTGTACAATTTCTTGTTCCACATGCCAAGTAGTGCCCTTGATCAGTGGTTAGAGAGGGATTTGGGATTCAGCCTTTTGTTAGAAGCCATGAGCAAAACACGAACAGTTCAAAGGCAATTTGGAAGGACTTAGAAGCAATTAGTAAAGAAACAAAGTTGTTGTTTAACATGGTATAATGTTGTCAGATGTGTTTTCTTGCTGAAAGTGCTACCATGACTGGTTTGGAATGTGGGTTTTGGCAGGCAGCTGCTCTCCCCTCGGTACTCTGGACCCTACTGAGCTAACAATTGTTAAAACACCTGATATATTGTATATCGCTAAACATCCCAGTGCTGTTATGCTCTATATCAGCACTTGTGGAATGCCCTTCATCCAATTAGATTACTCGGACAGAACTTAATGTTGAGATTATAACAATATGTTATAATGCACTACATGTAGGCTTTGCTTTATGATCTGCAGTGCAAATATTACCGTATGTCAGAGCCTGTTACTGTAATGCATTACAACATTTATGAACAGTTACATTATTATAATGCATGCGACAAACTTACATTATGGAGTCAAATGTTCATTTACTGTATGTATGCAAGAGTTCGTTACTGCTTATGGACATTTATACAAATTTGTCAGTTATTCAATTAATAATGCATGTATTTATAATGTACTATAAATACCAGATACATCGTTTGTCAGGGAGGGGTATCTTTGGTCGTTAGTGTAATTTTTCTATATGTGAAAGTTATATCTGTACGGTTTTCCTATAAGATTAGGTCCTTATTGCAACTGACACCTATTGGAATGAATTCTTATTTATGATTACACAGCTTGATGAGTTGTCCGTAATTGCTTATGTACAGTAGCCCTATGAACATTAAACAGCAATTTCTTCTAAATTATCCTTCATTGTAACACTTAGTGCACTGTCACATCCATCACGTTTGAAGATATTTCAGCATGCGCCTCATGCCATGTCTCAAGATAAGTCATGTAATTTCCTGAAAGCGAAGCAATTGTCTCCAGCTGTATGATCTACAGCATGCAATAAACGAGGCACATTTTTAAGCAGAGCCCCTGGGCAGTTAACTTCTTTTTTTTTTTTTTTTTTTTTTTAAACCAAAATTTAGCCATTACATTAACAATGGTAGGCGGATGAACTGCACTTCATTAAAATCAAGCCTGCAGGCTCTGGGAAATTTAGATGCAATGCTGTCTTATAAAATTTGATCACCCGCCACAGGTGGTCTGCCCTTGCCTGGTTGAGTCGAAGCCTTGTATTTATTATAAAACATGAAGAGGTTGCTGGTCTTCATGTGTTGCTTTCTGTATGACTGCAGGTAAAGTGTTATACATAACTGCAAAATCGATTAAACAAGAGCATATAGAGCATATTGAGTTAGCTATTTGTCGTGTTTGCATGCAATGAAAAAATATATACTGTGTATATGGTACTAAATTCAATACATTTATTAGCATTATAGAGATTAGCATTATAGCAAATGGACTCTATAGAGCAGAAATTTGCTTACTGGCAGTGTAAGAACTTTAAATTAAATAAAAACAAAACATGGTGAACTTTTTTATTAAGAGATGCATGTTTTGCTTTAGACAGTATGACTTTTGATTGAGCAGAAGAACAGCTTCAAGCTATCAATATTTCTCTATATCATCCCTTGCTACACCAATGCACTTATCCCAGTATTTCACATGTGCTTGGATATCATGTAGAATATTTTCTCAGTACGCCGGAGCCATGGTCTGACCGCCTCTTCTAGTCTTAAACGCCAGCCTCCCAGGAACTCCCAATCAGGTGGAAATGGGTTATGTGGCAATAACTCCCACCCGAGTTCCAGTAATGTGCATGAATGATGGTGAGTACAGTTCCCACAGACAATAAGTTCCATAAGTTCCATAAGTTGGCGACAAGTTATCTTTTGATTTCCAAAGATCAGGTGCTGGATGTTCATGGGAATGACTGCAGTGGCTTCGGCCTTCTTTTGAACATTTGCATCATTCAATGTTAACTTAGCAGCTAAGCGACATCACCATACTGTGCTTGTAGTCATCAGTGCTTGGAATGCCAGTTTTCACACCATCATTCATGAGAAATTTCATCACAAGTCCCAGTTTTTTATGTAAGGAGCTGTGTTGGGGGACATTACTTTTTAAAGTAACTAATTACATTACAAAATTACTGTCTTCAAAAAGTAATCAGTTACATTACTGCGTTACCTTCTGATAAAAGTAACTACTTCGAGTACTTTTCCATTGCAGAAAATGGAAACTCCTTTGTGCTTCCTCATGCATGTTGTTTTAGTCAAGACCTTTATAATTATTCTACCATCATCACTCAGCGAAATTTGGCCCATAATTTGTTAACTACTAATACCCCTATCTCACCTAGGCGGTTTCAGGCGGTGGCCGTAAGTCCGGTTCATCATGATTCACCGCGAGTTTCGGCGCTGTGATTAGGTTTCCATTTTTCCGCGCGTCGGTCTTCGCATAGTCAAACCGCGTAGGTGAGATAGGGGTATAACAGCAGGAATAACTGTGTGTGTGTTGGGTTGGGGGGGGGGGTATCGGGGGGGGGTATCGGGGGGGGGGCGTATAGGATAACTTTCTCGCACACACACACACACACACACACACACACACACACACACACTAATGGATTGGGAATGACTGCTGTCTAGCTCACGGATTACATTTTTGAAAAAGTAACTAAGTCACTGAGTACTTGAACGGCGGACCTGACGCGGTAGATTACTCATTACATCAAAAAAGTGATCCGAGTACAATAACGCGTTACTTTGTAGCGCGTTACACCCAACACTGGTAAGGAGTCAACAGTGTCGGTGCTTCATGACACTCAGAAGTGTTTGGGTTTTTCACCATATGAATGTCTTTGGTAACATGAGCTGCTTGTTGTTGTTTGTTTATTGTTCATCGTTGTATTAATTTCAAGAGGAAGAAAAAAAATTGAGAATGGTGATGAAACGATAGCTGTTATAATGTAAGTAGCAACAGGAAGTAACTTTTTGTTTCGTGGCCATTATATAACATAAAACATCCTGTGAATAGAAATGATTTTAGGGCCTACAGTACAGTATGTCATGATTAGGTCTTGGCGTTCACTTGGAGGCAAAACAACAGGAAATTAGAGGTGTCAGCTACTGAAAACGTTCATCTTGCTGTGTTGAGCTGAAAAAGTAAATGGCTCTGACTTGAGGTTTTATTACATACCAGCTTTCCCTGCTGGTGCTTAAATGCGTTAAGATGAAAAGATTGGAGTGAGGCGATCAATAGAAATGCTTGTGTTTGTAGCACACACTTCATAACCAGGAGAACAATTGATGTACCAGTAATCTAGCGCACGAGGTGGGCGTGGCTATATGCGTCACTCAACAGAGTCGCGATAGTTTACCATGTATGAGGAACAGGAATACACGCAACAGAGTATCATGGCTTACTCCTAGAAAAGGCAAGTAGGGTATGAAAACGGTGAACCTTCAAAGATGAATGTATGTTTAAAACCAGTTTTTCTCGTATGTTTTATTTGAATACTGTGGCGATAAGACAAAGTAGCGATGTGAAGCGCGACTATGGGACAAAACACGGGGGGGAAAAAAGTTTTCAAGTTTACGCTTTCATTTCATTTAATTTTGAACCTGTAAATACACAGATGCCTACAACTAAGCGCTGAATGATCATGTCCATAAATTTTAATTTAAAGAGAAGTTATCAATTATCATTTGTGATGAAAACCAACACAGATGCTTTAGTGTAGCTAGTGGGTGTGGAAATGGCTGCCCATTCCAGAGTTGCTAATTCCATCATCATCCATACACCGTGAGTGAGTGTGTAGGTGTCAGGAAATCTCACCCCTGCGGTTAATGTTAACTTTGTGAGGAACAATCACCGTTCTAGAAAGTGAGGAATGTTTGGGGAAAAAGAAAAAAAAAGTACTTTCTTCAGTCGGTGTTAAGCCAACAAAACATGTTAGTTAACATGTTCAGGGAACTCTTCTGAATCCAGCTAGGCTCCACTCACACTCATCGTCTATGCCGCTTCATCCTGTGTGCAGGGTCGCGGGGAGGCCTGGAGCCTATCCCGGGAACGAGACACCTCGGACAGGGTGCCGATCCATCACAGGACACACACACTCACATCCACCAAATGGAAGGAAACTGGAGTACCCGGAGTACCTGGAGGAAACCCAGCAAGCACAGGGAGAACATGCAGACTCCATGCACACAGACCCCGAGGCGGGATTCGAACCAACAATGCTAACATACAGTACCGCCTTTTCTACATACTGTCTTTTTTCATTATTATATGTTTAAAGTACATTTATTTTGTCATGAATATCTCAATTCAGTTCCCAAAAACTTGGGAGCTGAAGAACTGAATAGTTTTAAAGAGTGATTATTTGAGTCGGCCTAGCCTTTGCATCAGCCAGAACCAGTCTGGGCATTTTTCTGCGACCTCTCTCTTCAACAAAGTATTTCTGCCCACAGAGCTGTTTTTTTTTTTTTTTTTTAACCTTTAGAGACTGTTGTGTGTGAAAATCAGCGGTTTCTCAAGCAGTATACTCAATCCAGCTAGTCTAGTACCAAGAAACATTCCACTCACAAAATCAGTCAAGCACTGGTGAAACGCTGGGATAAGTGCATTTGTGTGGCAGGTTTTATTATATCGAGAAATAAAGGCAGGTTTTACCTCTCGTAACTGAGTTCTGCTATTCTGCGCAATCAAAAGTCCCGGTTTGACTTGAACACCCCTCTTACTGTATGCATCTAGACGGGTTTATTGAAAAGGCCCATGACATTTAAAGCACGGAGCTTTTAAAGGAGCTGACATTAATACAGATTAGATTTTACTCATGATGCAGTCAATTAACTATGAGTAATGCAATTTCGCGGCAAGATTTTGTAATGATAATAACAACAGTGTGCAAAATAATAGCATAACGCTTGGAGCAGACAGTGAAGCACACTGATATTTGAAAATGACACATAAGCAGATGTGAAAAACTCCATGACGCAAAGCAATAAGGTGTTTATTTTGCCAAGTCCAATATTTTTAGATATCCGGACAATTCGCCATGACTGCTTAACCCAACTTGAAAAATACTGCGTTATCCGGTATTCAGGGTTACGGGAGGCCTGGAGCCTAACCCAGAAGACTTAGTGCCAATCCATCTCAGGTCACACACACATTCACACACTACGGGCAATTTGGAGAACGCCAACTACCCTAATCTCCATGTCTTTGGACTGTGGGAGGAAACCGGAGTACCCGGAGGAAACCCACCAGCACGGGGAGAACATGCAAACTCCATGCATACAGAAGTGGGAATCAAACCTGCCCGGGACCCTGAAGGTTTACGGTGATGGTGCTAACCACTAAAAGCCACCGTGCCGCCAAAAGTGAGGCATTTTGCCTCATCATCCTGAGAGCACCACGGCAAGGCTTAGTAGCGGTAGCATAAAAGTCATAGGTATGTCGATTTCCGTAACAGGTTGTAAAACTAAAAAATGTAGGAAAAGTTAAATAGGAGTAAATACTTATGCAAGCCATTGTAAATAAATGTCACATTCCTGAAGCATTTGATTCACAAGGCTTTATTCTCGCAAGCAGCAAGGGGTAAAGGGAGTGGGAAATAAAGCGGAAAGAGCAGATGGAGAGGAAAGTTGCCTGACAATATCTAACTGAATTGGCTCGGAATTTATCTTTGTGAATGTTTATTATGGCAGATGCTCTGGAACCGGGGTACTGACAAGCGTACAGAATCACACGTTCACACATATTCGCCTGCACACACACACACACACACACGCACACACTCCTCAAAAGAAACCCATGAATGCAAACCCATACACACACTTATGTTTAATTCTGTTTTATCTCTTTTTTCCACCACTACACTTTTGATATGCATGCAGGAAATAAGTAAACAAACAGAGAAACTGCTCTTAGAGTAAGTCTTCGTGATAATCCTCAGACAACAGACACCGTAAGCACCAGGGAAAGGAAGGAGCAAAACAAGCGAAAGATCCGTGTAGCATCAGGGAGGAAGAGATGAAGACAGCCCAGAGATGGAAGAGAAAAGGGCATGCATACGTAAGTGCTTTCTTCAGCACAACAACAACAGAAAAGAACTGTCCAGGGTCAGGAAATATCAAACCATGGGAAGAGTGCGTGCTAATACTTTTTATTGCTTTATAGGGGGAACAATCTGCGTGAATCGCAAGACACCGATAATATGACTTAAAGAATTGTGGCAACTTATATAACTGCTGGTCTGTGTGGGCTTTGTTTCATCTAAGAGGATTGTGGACAGACTGGGGAAGGTCACTGAGGCTTTAGTTATATATTTGGTGACCCAAGAAAACCTTCCCCGGGTTAAGATTTGGACATTTTCACTATCGTAATAAACAATGGCGTAAATGTACCCGGTTCTTTGTTATTCTAAGGATGATACTTTAGTAAAGGGGCTTAGTGGTTAGCACTGTCGCCTCAAGGTCCTGGGTTCTAGTCCCACATGTTCTCCCTGTGCTTGGGGGATTATACCAGGTTTCCTCCAACAATCCAAAGTAACCACTGGCCTCCAGTGGACCTACACTCTAGGTGGACTATAGAGGTCCCTAGATGGATGGATAGATGGATACAATTGGCAACCACAGACACATAGCATGTCCAAAATGCAATAAAAAAAAAAGGTGAACACAATGCAATAGGAAAACAATAACAGGGCAGATGCAAAAAAAAAAAAAGTACAGTATAATGTTAAAAACCTAAATTTAAATATTTTGATAAATATCATGTAGAAGGTTGTTGTTTCTCTTTTTAAGAAAAAAGTAATTCTAATATACAGTACTGTACTTGGAACGCAGTGATGATCGTGCCCAAGCACCTGTGCCATCATCAACCTGTGTGCTTTTTGAGTATGTTAAGATCTTCAAAAAGCCTCACACTATGATGTCACTTGATGTAATGTGACTCAGGAATTTATTAACCACTTTTCACCATAAGTGTAAGTTATTGCCACGGCTGAACCGTTTATATAAAAAATGTGGATCCTCATTGTCTTGAGATCACATTTTCCCAGTTTGGGGGCAATCGTACTGTATAAACCCCATAGGAGGAGTATATCAAATTTCATTGGGTGTGTTTTGCTGACTTCCAGTTGAAAAGAGCCCATGACAACAAAAGTTGTTTAGTTTAATGAGATTTAAATGTGTACCGGGTTCCGCATGTATACGTGCAAGTTTTTATGAGCTCTGCAGAAAAATCTCATATGAAAGACAGCCACTCAGGCATCCTAATAGTGGCAGAGTCCAACCTTTGTGCTGACTTTTGATCATGTTAAGACCCCCCAAAAAAACCCTGGATGCTGGGAGGAAGAGAAATCAATGGAAGAACAATAGGGCCCCTCACACACCATGGCCTCATACGGCTGTTGTCATAGTGTTTGGGCCCTAAAAACATCCTTGGAAGAATAATAGGGCCCCCACACACAATGATGTCATAGGGCTGTTGTCAGTGTTTGGGCTCTAAAAAAACTCTTTGAAGAACAATAGGGCCCCCACAAACAGTGACATCGTAGGGCTGTTGTCTTAGTGCTTGGGCCCTAAAAAACTCTTTGAAGTACAATAGGGCCCTTCACATACTATGACGTCATAGGCCTGTTGTCTTAGTGCTTGGGCCCTAATTATTTTTGTCCAAAAATAGCAGACACTATGAATAGTAAGCATTAAAAAGCGCAACGCAAAAAAGCAAAAGCCTACCAACATTATATACGACTCTTGCACTTTTCATATTGCTTGGTATACTTAAACATTCAATTAAATTATATATATTTCATTGCCTTCTGCTGCATCTAAATATTCCTCCCCCAATCACCTTGAGATGGTCCTATAAACTCAGCTTACAATACCAATAATCTCTACGCCCACATTTCCCTTCCTGCATTATAATTTTATACAGAGGTTGTGCGGGATAGACAAAGGGGTGACGAGATAGCGTGAGGAAATATATGCAGAGGGACTTCATAAGAAGGTTGAGGAGTGCTTCAGTTTTGATAGGGATAGAGATGTGTGTGTGGGCGCATGGGTTTGTAGATCCCATTAATAGATTTTACTTTTACTTAAGTACTATAAATTCACAGTATATTCCTTTAGTCTTATTTATTCCAGGAAACATTTCCACTGTGCGATGATTTGCAATTACTCCTACAGAGATACACGTCAAACTTTATTTTGATTGTGTAGAGCTGCTTTGCGACAATGACCATTGTTACAATGCTATACAAATAAAATTCAATTGAATTGTATTGAGTTGATGGTTAATCCTGAATGGCTGACAGTCTATCCATTGAAGTACATTAGATGTAATCCATTGGTGGAGTTTTTAAATTTAATGATAAAGACTTATCAACACTCACCAGCTACTTCATTAGGTACACCTGGGTTGGACCCAATTTTACCTTCAGAACCACCTCTATTATATGTGGCATAGATTAAAAAAAAAAAAAAAAACTTTTCTTTAGGATTTTGGTCCATATTAACAGGATAGCATCACCCATTTGAGACTTGAGATGGACATCCATGACGTGAGTCTCCCATTCCAACACATCCCAAAAGTGCTCTATTGGATTGAGATCTGGTGACTGCAAAGGCCATTTGAGTACAGTGACCTCATTGTCAAGTTCCAGAAACCAGTTAGAGATGATTTTAGCTTTGTGAGATGGCATGTTAGCCCAATGGTGTGTAAAAGAACTTGAAACATTGACTGAAGATCCTACCATGGTTGTAAAATGCGAACCATTGCACCTCCACGGTCCCTATTTGAACTACAGATGGTCCTACAGTAGATATATGGATGGAGATAAAGGGATGGACATGACAAGCGACAATCCTCAGGTGAGCTGTGGTATTTAAACCATGCTCAACAGGTGTGCTAAGAAAATATCACCTACACCATTACAAACACCACCAGAACAGGTGTTGTTTCCAATGACCAGTCTGGCCATTCTCTTTTGACCTCTGGCATCAACAAGGCATTTTCACCAGAGAAACGTCACTTACTGGATATTTTTAGGCCCTAGAGATGGTTGGGTATAAAAATTCCAATAGATCGGAAGCCAGTCTGTCTGGCACCAACATCCATGCCACATTCATCATCACAATTCTTTCATATTCTGATGCTTGGTTTGAACTTGGTTTGGGAAATTGCATTGAGTTGCTTTTATGTCATTGGATGATTAGATACTTACGTTAACAAGCCGTTGAATAGGTTTATATAATGAAATGGCTAGTACAGTAAGTGTAGACATGCATTTTGTTGCAATGGGCACAAAAACTGCACAGAATGGAAAAACATTGGCTGGACTTTTTTTTCCAACTGTAAAGAGTGGTTATTTGAGTTACTGTACACTTTCCATCAGCGCAAATAGGTTCTCCTCTGACCTCTGTCATTAACGCAGTTCTGTGAGTACAGGGTCTCATGTCATATCCAGAGATTTACTCCATATTTACAAGAGATTGAACCTCTTGACCAGTGACTTCTTGTAAGAAGCAGACAAACTCAGTCAGACCTTGTTTCTTGACCCCTACAGGTAAGCTAAAATTTGTAGTTTGATGGTTAAAAAAAAAAAAAAAGTCCATACCTTAGTTTCAGAGTAGTGTCTTAAGCTTGCACAGTGGTTAACTCTAGTTGGAATGTAGTGATTCTGTCACTAAGGTCAGATAACATGAGGTGGGTGTACTGTACTGTATAAGAGTATAAGAGTGTGTATCTGTATTATGGTGGTGTGACACAATATAATTACACTGAGCTACAAAAATCATCTTTAGCTGGGCTCAGCTGTTATGCCAGCTTGATATCAACATTTTTATGACAGCAAACATTTTTAATAAGCCTTTATGCATGTTTGTTCTAGTCGTTAACAGGCCATGATACAGTATGTAATCTTACAAGTACTTTTTAAATCAGAACTTTATATAGTCATAGAAACAATATTTTCTTACATATGCAAATAGTATAAAATATAATATAATTTGTCCATTTCCATCTAGGAACCTCTGTAGTCCAACTAGGGACCGTGGAGGCCAATGGTGACTGGTGGATTGTATTGGCCTCCACAGTCTCTAGTTGGAGGGAGGAGGCCAGTGGTGACTGGTGGTGGCCAATGGTGACTGGTGAGGGCCAATGGTGACTGGTGGATTGTACTGACCGTGAAGGCCAATACAATCCACCAGTCACCATTGGCCTCCACGGTCCTTAGTTGGCGGTGACTGGTGGATTATATATTATTGATCTAGGAACCTCCGTAGTCCAATTAGGGATCGTGCAGGCCAATGGTGACTGGTGGATTGTATTTATTCCCATTTGTACAACCATGGTAGGACCTCCAGTCAACATTGACACACACATTCATACTCTACAGGCAGTTTGGGAAAACCAGTTACCCTAATCTGCATGTCTTTGCATCGTGGGCGGAAACTGGGGTACCCGGAGAAAACCCCATCAAACACGGGGAGAACTTGCAAACACAGAAACAGAAAAACAAAAGTAGTGTCTGGAAAACTTTAGTTGGTAACCCAGTACAGTAGCTGCGAGACATATTTCTTCAGAAAGAAGTGGCTGTCCTTCTGAATGCTCCAGAGGACAATTACCCAGATCAATTTTTGTAGACTGCATTTTATTAAAATGCGTGAGAAGGAAAGACAGAGGGACCTCTTCAGCAGAGCATGGTGCATTATCGTTCCCCATTTGCCGGTTCAATAAGAGCCCTGGTGTCCTACTCATGAGGGATATTGTTTCATTTGTTATTGCCTCATTCGTTGCCCCGGCATATGCCCGCCTGACATTAAATGTTCTTCTTTTCCCAGGAAGGGAAATTAAAGTAGGATCTTAAAAAGAGATGGGCAAAAATCGAATGCATGGATGATGAAGCGCGTGGCGAGGCCTTGAAGTTCACGCGGCCTTGAAGATCTGTTCATTTCAGCCATGCACAGCGTGACAGACAGAGAAAATGACCAGACATGCAGGGGGATTTAAGAGTGCTCAAAGAAGGTGAGAATATCAGAGCTTGAGAAAGGCACAAGACAGAAGGGAGAGATTGCTGTGATTATGTTCGAGTTGTTTGGCTTGATGGTCCAACACAAAGGCGCTATTCTTCAGGGCAGAGAGAGAAAGAGAGAGAGAGAGCACAGATTAAAGAAGAACAGAAATGGGAGAACAAGGAATGCTGTTTTTTTCAGCAAGTATCTCTTTCTTCTTTTCCGTCTGCCCTTTTCCTCCTGTTTGTGTCAGTGGTGTTTGTGCGAGGATCGCAATCAGATCAGAATGGCAAACAACACCGGGCACACAAACACCTTTTGGCGTTGGTTTCACAATACCTGAACTGCCAGAAGAGCAGGAAGATCGTGACACAAACAACTAATCTCATCTCTGACTTTGTTTTCCCTTTGTGACTTATCCTTCTGTTCCACTCCTGTTTTATGTGCCGTTTAAAGTAGGGGTTTTTGTGCATGTGCGCGACCGGTGTTTGCTTAAGGCGCACTGGTGATGTTCGGCACTATCTAGCTGAGCTTGTGCAGTGTAAACAACATAGCAGCGACGTGATGAGAATGTGCGTGAGGCAGGGGGGGGGGGGTATGGAAAGATTTGCTTCATCTGGTGACACAAAACCTTGTTTAATGTGTCCGTGGAGATGGAAATCATCAAACATCGCACTTATGGTGTTTCCTTAAAGGACCCATGGTTTACAGTTTCTTTCACAAGTTAACACAAATCTCAGTTTGTGGTAACGCTCCAGCTGAAATTCACTCCTCTTACCAGCTTGCTGATTCTGTGTCTATGGAAATGAGCTACTGCTGGGCCACGCCCTTAAGAAGACAGCAGAGCTGAACAACACGCCAGATAAGGTGTATTCCCTCATATGAGGTCACATTAGGGGAAACTTGATTGGGTTAAAAACAGGGAATGTATATTTCTCATGTTCTTTGCTTGCATAATGGAGTACCTTTAAATTTTCTCATCGTAGAGCCATTGTGGGGCAGTGGTGTCTTGGTGGTTAAGGTGTTGGACTGCGGACCAGGAGGTCCCCGGTTAGAACCCTGATGCCGCTGGCTTGTTACGGTTGGACCCTTGAGAGACATGGAGCGACCCATGTAGTTAAATGTCCCAGTGCTATTACTGCCATGGATTGCCTTTTTGTCCAATAAGAATGTTGTATATAAACTTAAGAATTTCCTGATGTTCAATTACAAGAGTCTATAATACCTGAGTTGGTATTATTTATGAAATTTACTTTAGTCCAGTTGTGGAATCATAAATCAATCCCAGTTCTTGGTTTGAGCACCAGTTCATGGTTAGGCACACATTCTGCCTTTAACTGCACCTAGCAACCTCCATGGACATAGCTCAGTTGTTGTAGACACTAGAAAAGTTTGCATGCAGGAAAATACTCTCAATAAGAAAAGAAGCACTGTAAGGTTCTTATGCTTGTCCTTTGGGCTCTATGAACAACCCTCCGATTTCAATTTCGACATTAAATACTGATCCATTGAAGGGGAAAAAAAACATGCTTGATTTCATTTCCTTGATAGAAACCCCCCCCCCCCCACCAACCCTCCCTCCTCAAGGATGAGCTTTTGTTTCTCATGCATAATGGCAATTCATTATGTCGGCCCAATCACATGAAAATGCACGAAGAGACAGTGATCAGTGCAATAACAATAAATAACACAATCCCAGCGCTCACATAATTCAGCTTCGTTCAGGGATGAGCAGAAACCTACAGCTCGCTACAAACACTCCAATTACGTTACATCGCATTTATTCAGTTGGTTTGGGGTGGGGATGAGGGCAGAGACCATGAGCTTATAGTGTGGCTGTTATATCAGCAATATGAAAAATGACTCATAAGTGAACACTAATATGATCAACAGTGAAAAATGATTTCTTAATGGTTCTTGCCATGGGTACGGTCTCTGTTTTTCTAGGGGATCTTTGGGATTTTTTTCAGTTGCCGAGATCTAGTTTTAATACACGTTGGGTAAAAATGGTACTAAAGTACATATTTTTAATAAACATTTATTGAAACAATCTGCACATGGACTCTATTGCATAGGAAAATGAAAGCAAATCATCAAATTTCAATGTAGGCGCCGGTGATGTCAACCAGATTCCTCAAACGGCCGGAGATGGAATGTACAATCTTCTGAAGGAAGTCATTTGGGATATTGCTGAGAACTTCCTAAATCCGTGCCTCTGAGTTGTCCAGCATTTTCCAGGACGTTGACTGGGACAATTCGGACCTCATGATTGGCCTGGAAGAAGCCCAGATCTGATTGTCGGACTACACAAAGAAGAAGGTGTACAGGACAAAGCCGTGCACGCTGGAGGACTTGGAAGCAGTACATGTACAATTTGTTACAATAAATTTGTATTAGAAATATGGATTTTATTATCAATTTTTAATGCGTAGTTGCTTTTGCTTTCCTAGCCTGTTTTTTCCCCCTATGAATTCCCCAAAGAACCAAAATGAACAAGCAACCAAAAAGATAAAAAGACATGGGGAAAAAATACTCTATGGTTATTAAGTTGCTGTTGTTGTTTTTTTTTTTTTTTTTCATTTAGGAGATCCTTAATGGCTTTTAAACATGACATCATAAACATTGTAGGATAGTATTTATCTAATATCATAATAAAAAAAATCCCCAGGGGAATAAAATGATGAGTGTTACATACTGTAGGGTGCAACAGGCATGTAAAGTACCTCTGATAAACAATGTTTAAAAAATGTGTGTAATAATATGTTTGGTAGTTTTAATGACCTACCCTTGCAAAACTCTTACAGTAGGTCCCACTGGGAAAACCAAATAAAGGTTCTGATATTCTTTATAGCATTTTCTCAACAGTGAGAGCATTAGTAGGAGTTCTTGCCATGAAATAGAAACCTGCATCTATGCACTTAAACGATATAAGGACTGTATGGTTTTCTAGGAGGCGAGAGAGACTAAGCGATTAAGAGTCCTACATACTGTACAACGCTTCAACGGAGTGTTTCCCTATCTGATCCGATTATCATTGAAAAGTGTCTAGGCTTGTGGAAGCCCATGAGCTTCCAGGAAGACCAGATCCTGACCAGGTCTCCTGACTATTAACAGCATGCAATCCATTATCCATTATCTATACGGTACCGCCGAGGGCCTGGAGCCTATCCCAGGAAACGTAGCACACAAGGTGAGGTACATCCCTGGATGCAGTGCCAACCCACTGCAGGGTACAAGCACACACACACACACACACACACACACACACACACACACACACACACACACACACACACACACACACACACACTCACATTCACACATAGTACATACTATGTAACTAAGAGCAATTTGGAAACACCAGTGAACCTACTGTGAATGTCTTTGCACTGTAGGAGGAAACCTGCCGTACTGTACATGCAGAGAACTGGTGGTAATACTGTATTCCAATCCCCACCTCACCATGCTGCCTTAATTGTAAATTGCTATGAATATAAAAACAAGTAGGTCAAATCATTAAATGTTCAGTACCATGAAGTACTGGTGTGTTCCAGATCATTGTTTTGCTGTAGAACCTAAATGCGCTTAAGCTTGAGGTAACGCTCTGTTAGGAAGAAAAAAAAAAAGCTTAAAGCTGAATCATTTTGAAGGAACACATTTATAGGGCTCATGAGGAAGGCATGGGTTTACTACGCAGCCATTGGATGCCTTAGTGGCGGTGCCAAGCCCAGATCAATATGGGAAGGTTGCATCATGATGGGCATCCTAGTTTAAATTGACGAATTTGTTGAACTGTGAAAAATTTAAATATGTAATAAATATCCGAATATTTTAACCTCCAACAATGTCGCAAAAATAGTCCACAAAAGTAGGTTTAAACTTGATGGAGTCAAAGAATGTCACAAAACGGGTAATGTAGTCTAGACACGTTGAATCAGTTCAAGGCAAAGTTCTAAATGAAATACAAGCTTTGATATCTAGGACAAATGTTATACAAATGTTTATTTTATTTATTTTTTTTATTATTATTTCTAGTGATTCATATTACAAAGTGAGTCATGAAATCGACCACTGTCACCTTCATGAAGTATAATTCAGCTCTTTTATTCAGTATTAGGAAAAGCTGCTACCACTACTGTAACTGCCTTGACGGCAAGTTCTTGGAGGCTGGTTTTATTTACTTGTTTTTTCCTGAGAAGGTTCCTGCAATGTCATTTGCTTGCTAAAGAGGGTCATCATTAAAATCCTCTCTAACAAGGAAGGATTTAATTAAGATATATTAAATATCATGCAAATTGCTTTATGACATGTTGTAATAAAAAAAAGAATAAAAAAAAAGCTTTCACACTTCTTCAAGCTGTTTTCCCTTAAAATGTCCTGGTCTGGAGTTAATTTTATACAAAATGCAATCCGCTAATGATCTCACATTTCACGTTTAAGTTCAGTCATGATGCCATAATGCAAGAAACACGCAATTTATATTTTAAATCTATTAAAATTTTTTCATTACTTGTTTACTGTATACAAAGTATGGACAAGGCATGGCTTTGGTTTTCATATTGTCCTAATATGTAAATTTAGAAATCATGAAGTATTTCAATGAAACAGCAACAGCAATTAAATTGGCAACCTTTATTTAAACCTTGCTTTTAAAACACGTCTAGTTTGAAACACGTTTTAGTTTTAGCATTCATTTTAATACCAGGAGTCCATGATGCGCCTCATGCTCATGAACCTCATGCCATCGTAGTCCCTGAAGTTCCTGTACTCTCCAGGCCTGAAGTACCACATCCTGCCTCTGTAGTGAGGATGCTCGTACATGAGCCAGTGGCCGTCCATCACGTTGCAGGACATGAAGCTGTTGGACCAGTGGTAGCGATCCATGAAGGAATCACAGTCGTCCATCACGTCCATCGTCTGACCCATGAAGTTCTCCCTCTCGTAGACCTTCATTCTGTACGATCCTCTGTGCTGTTGGGGGAATTTAAGTTTCGGTTACCTAGAAAATGCAGCATATATCCTCATTGAAATGATACTACAGATCCATCACCGTACCATGGGGATGATGCGGCAGGACCTGATGCAGTTGTTGCCCCAGCCCCACATGCTCATGTAGTCAGCGTACTCGCCCCTCCTCATGAAATACTGGTTTCCCATGAAGTTGGTGCGGTCGTAGACCATCCAGCATCCGCTCTCCACCCTGCAGGAGTGGCAGCGGCTCATGTACGAGTGCAAATCGGAACAATCCCCGGTGCACTCATAGGAGCGCCCCATGAAGTTCCTGTCCTCGTAGAAGATAACCTGTTTAGGGATAAGGTAATAAATTATATCAGCAGGAGACGCTAGATTTTTCTACATGTTTCCATCATTTTTTATTCTTACCTTTCCCATAGTCATGATGGCTTGTTCAAACTGTTTCCAACTGGTGAACTGACATTCTGCCTGGTTTACCCCTGCATTTATACCTGGACCAGGACTAAAGAATGAGTGCCTCCTATTGTGAAAAAAATCCTGACCAGGCAACACAGCACAGAGGCCTGGATAGAGCTGAAGAGCTTTTGCATGTGTAAAACATTTGCTCTGCAGAAGTCTTTGGAATGGTCTCAATTGTAGCTTTAACTGTAGGTTTTTCCTCTATTGAGGATGCTCTTTTATTTTTGTTTCTGTCGATAAAGCACGAATTCACCTTGACATGGCACATTTTGATCTTTTAAATGTGAAAATAAATATTGATTTCTACTCCTGCCTTCGAAGATCATGTTGATAAGGAGAAAAAAAAAACATCCATACAGTAAAATACTGTGGCAGAATCCTCATGATATTTAATTCAATTGGATTTCATAAGCATATTGCTTTTAACAAGGATCTTTGTCACAAACCAGTTTTACAGATATCGAAAATGTAAAGAAAAGCCTCCGAGTGGCGCAGTGGTAAAAGTGCTCGCCCTATCATCCGGAGATCGCTAGTTCGAATCCCGGGTGGTGCTGTAACCTCTCGCAGCCGGAGGTCTAGAGAGAGCTGATTGGCCGAGCTCTCTCAGAGGGGAGGGATGAGAGGTACTTAGTGCTCACACATTAATCACGGCTCTACAGCCAGTCAGGGGCGTCTGTGAGCTCACGCAACAGAAGGAGCGGATAGCGCTGTCCTCCGAGTGTGTGACTCCGCCCCCAATGGTGCACGAGCGAGCAGTTCGAAAAGATGCGGTCGGCTGGCGTCACGTGGTTCGGAGGAAACACGTGATAGTCTTCGGCCCTCCCGACTGAGTGGTAGTAGCCTTAATGTGGGAGCCCCCTAGTGACGGGGAGGAATTGGACACGACTAAATTAGGGAGAAAATCGGGGAAAAAAAAAAAGAAAAAAAGAAAGTATCAGTTCCTCCCTGACGAGCCAGCCAGGGTTGATGGTGACAAGGAAAAACTCGATGGGACAACAAGTGAGCAAAGTTTGAAAGAAAAACCTCAAGACTCAAAAGGGAACCTACCCACATTTGGGTGATACCAGCTAGTGCAACCATAAATCAGTTTCTGCTATATCTGTGTGCTATACGGTTGAATATTCTATAACAGAGAAGGAATGATGAATGGAGGCAAATATAGAGGTCATTTAAGAAAAACTTGCTTCAGAGGGCACACAACCTCACTATTGAGCAAAAGGTTCATGTTTCAGGATGGGCAATTTGGGAATGCCGATTAGCCTAATCTGTATGACTTTGGAAGGTGGGAGGAAACCGGAGTACCTGAAGGAAACCCACCAAGCACGAGGAGAACATGCAAACTCCTCACAGACAGACCGAAGGAGGAAATCAAGACCCTGAATCAGACCCTGTTGAGGTGAGGCCACAGTGCTAACCACCAAGCCAACACGCCGCCCACACTTTTTTTTTGTTTTTTTTTTTGAACAAGCTATGTTAGCATTTCACTAATCAGACCGGAAAGGGTAAATAAATTTTTCTTTTTTTAATCTATAAAAGTCTGTGAAAACATGTTTCCTGAGAAAATGAGTTGCCTTTAGCTAAATAATTTACATAACTGGATGTGACTGGATAAATCTCAACCAAGGGTCTTTTGGAAGTAAAAAAAGAAAAAAACGAAGAAGAAGAAAAAACATGTCACATGTGTGCGGCTGAATCAATAAAGCCTTCTGTCTCTCGTATATAACTCTTATAATTCAATTATATAAGACACAGGAGGTTAAATCATATCAAGCTGAAAAATGTGTTGTACTATTGAGGCATCAATATTGACGGCACTCAGTGATCAGATGTGTAATGCTTTCATGATATCTTCCTTTCTTGAAGAGAAATTATTGCATACTAATAAAACGTATACTGATATTTAGATTGATATCGCCATGGAAGAACTATATATAAAAAAAATGTTTGCTTTTCATCACAGAGAGAAAAAAATTGTAAGGATCCATGTGGCGAAAAAAAAAAGACATTCAATGTATCATGAAAAACCAATACAACATTCATTCATTCATTCATTCATTCCTTTATATGTTGTTAAGTCCATTAAGATGTAACACGCTGAGATAATTGTATACACACTGCCCCACATTACCTATAACGCACAGCTCTCTGATGCTTTAGAAATGGAAATGAACTACTTAATATATTTCAATTCATGATCTCTGATTAAATACACTTGTCTTCAATGTAGAGCTGATATCTTATAGCATCAAATGCAAGTTCACATTTTGGAGCCAAAATCTCTCTCTAGCGTCATTTATTTAAAGGTTTTTTGTTTTGACTTACCTCTATTTTCTCAAGGGCAGCCTTATTTAATATCTTTTGCTAATTGTCTGATCTATAATTGAGCAATAGCACACAAGATGGAGTGCTGTTGTGATGAATATCAGCACAGTTGTCAAGCGGTCATAGCAACAACTAGGGTTGAATATTGAATCGGCTTTTGGATATCTCTGTTGACACGATTGGAGGTAATATATACAGTAAAACTCATACCAGGGACGTTGGAGCTTTTTTTTTTAAAATGCCACAAGGTCTGGTCAAATACTTTATTAATTTCCGATTGGACAAGGCAGAGGCATTCCATGTGTGGGGATATCCTGGCACAACTCCACTCGAACTCACTCCACTTCAACCGTCGATTTCTATTCATTCAGTGAAAGCCAGCTGGACTATAAGCAGCAATTATGAAACGTTACATTTGCCAATTGTCAAGTCAGCAAATAAATTATGATAATGTAACCACAACAAAACTTCTACAACACCTTCATTTTAATCTACAAATAAATGGGCAAATAGCCTTTCAATCAAATTCACTGGGGCATGAAGGATGTGTTCGTTGCTTGGCAACGTTTGACTCTAAACCCTATATGGACAATTTTTTTTAACCTTTAAAGGGAATATGACACTCGAGTTTGCGGGATTGATAAATTATATCCCCATGTAATAGTACTAGCCAGTTTTGTAAGAACAAGGCGTATATGAAAATGGCAAATGGAAGTTGATAGAGGGAGGCCATGGGGGTGCTGGCACTGGGAGAGCATGTCCACTTCAAACATACTGTACCTCCTAATTCTGTATACAGTGTCACAGTAGGACCGGAGCCTATCCCAAGAGACTTGGAGCATGAGGCAGGGTACACCCTGGACAGGATGCCAATCCATTGCAAATCACGCACACTCATTCACACACTACGGGAAATTTGGGAATGCCAATTAGCCTAATCGGTGAGAGGAAACCGGAGTGTTTGACTGTGAATGACTGTTTTAATCATTGTGTTGGTTAAAGGTACATTCAGTGATTCAGGAGAAAAAATCAGGAGCAATGCCCATTTTGTCAAATTCAATGAATATGTCCTTGCAAGCTGAGTGTGTGGACCAAAAAATATCTGTAGCAGTCCCTGGCTTGGAAAATGGGAAATAAACAAGGCGGAGTGGACCATGCTGCACAACACTGTTCCAACCATTTAGCAACAGGGGCCATGTTCATGCATGTGGGACAAAGGAAAGCGGAGGGGGAGATGGGGGGTGTAATATAATGGATTTATGTACTACTGAGGCAGTATGCAGGCAGTCATCAGGAAGTGCAAGGCAGAGTAGAGTGAGCATAATGAGACACATCCAACAAAGCTCTGGATGGGTAGGGAATCTCCAAGCCAAGAACACGGACCTACATCAATTACACATCATCCCCACATTTCCTATATCTTCATTGCCACCTTGACAGTTCATTATGCCATCCATGCATATACAGTCCAAAACAAAAAAATCTAAGACTTTCTGCAGTGCTTCCAACATGGGGAACAGTACAAAACTATGTTGAAGTAAAAGGTATGGGAAAACTAATCATATTTACCCTGAGGCAAGATAAACAGGATTCTTAAAGCATTATAGATAATATACAGTAGCATTCTTCATCCCCCCCCCCCCCCCCTGTACAAGTTAGCTGGTAGAAAATTGCATTTGCAGTTTGGTAGAGCTTACTAGCATGGGGTCAGGAAGTTCATATAGGCAGAACATACTTTAAAAAAAATATATTATATACACCATTAAAACTTTATAATAAAGGTGTGGAGGTTGCTTATCTTTGGGTTCCAGCTCAAATAGGAGTTGAGGGGAATAAGGAAGTGAAAACTCCAAGTAAAAGTAAAGACTCCAATAATCAAGTAAGTCATCAAGGATTATATGTACAAAATATGGCATGAATGTTGGAACACAGGTCATACAGGTAGACACGTGGGGCAGGAACTGGTGGGAGGAACTGATCATACCCCAGCTGAGACTCAGAATGGCAAAACATCAAACTGGAACATGCCCATGCTGTGAACAAGCAGAAACAATTAAACTTGCACTAATAGAAGCAACCGCTGAAATGATACCAAACTTGAAGAATTTCTATTTGGCCTCTGAGTGGTGCAGTGGTAAAGCGGTGCAGTGGTAAAGTGCTCGCCCTATCATCCGGAGGTTGCGAGTTCGATTCCCGGGTGATGCTGTAACCTCTCGCAGCCAGAGGCCTAGAGAGAACTGATTGACCAAGCTCTCTCAGAGCGGAGGGATGAGAGGTACTTTGAGTGCTCACATCAATCACGGCTCTACAGTCAGTCATGGGCGTCTCACACAAGTAGAAGGAGCAGACAGCACTGTCTTCCGAGTGTGTTACGCCACTCTCAACGGTGCGTATCCCAGACTACTACTAGTAGCTTGATGGGGCGGGTAAGCTAATGATGGGTGGGAAAATGATGGAAAAATAACCCCCAAAAAACTCAATGAAAATTCTACATCGCCATGATCAAATATTTGAATGAGGTAGTGGTTAGCACTATGGAATCGCACCTCTAGGGTCAAGGGTTCGATTCCCAACACTCGTCTGTGTACTGTACTGTGTCACACTCCAGTCCAGCAGGTGGTGGTAAAGCACCTACAACTTGGCTGCCAACCACCAAAAAAAAAAAAAAACTAAAAGAAGAAAATTGAGAGTAGAGAGAGCAGGGCTAAGTTGAAGTAAAGTTCTGTTTGAAGAGAACTAATGTTGTATGACATTGATGAATATAACATGCTAATGTGCCAGACTCCAAGAGAACCAGCCAAAGCAAAGAAAGTCTGAAGAGCAAAACTTGCAAAAGGGGATATGTAAAGGGAAAAGATGCTGAGCTTGCTACTGTATGTTTTTGATGGACAGGTGGGTAATGTTACTTTTGCTGTTTCTTACAACCGATTGGTCAGTACGGTTTTGTATTTTTTTGCTAATCCTAAACTGTTGGCCTTTCATGCAGACACATGTGTCAGGTACTGTAGCAATAAGGGCATCCAGATCAATCAATTAATCCAGAAATCAATCAATCAACAGCAAGATGAGGTAAATTATAATCGAATCATAGCAACTCAAGCTTTTTTGGCCAATTTGAGCTGTGTTTTGTCAAACCCGCCACGTAGTGCACTACATATAGGGCACATGCCATTATGTAACCCCTCTGCATTGCGCAGTAATATAAGGTGCACGATCCCATATGGAAATGAAGCTCTGGAAGCTTTTATTCACAGCATCCAGAAGTGTCTGTAGCTTCTCAAAGTAAACTCCACAGCAACTCCCAACTAGCTTACGGCAGAAGCATTAATTAAACGTTTTCAATGGAGGAGTTGCAGAATCAAGGCAGAGATTTAATCTCAATCATTTTGAGATTAAATTAATTATAATGCCAGGTGGCACGGTGGCTTTGTGGTTAGCACTGTCGCCCTGCAACTTCAGGGTCCGGGTTTGATTCCTGACTCGGGTCTGTGTGCATGGAGTTTGCATGTTCTCCCCGTGCTTGGTGGGTTTCCTCCGGGTGCTCCGGTTGCCTTCCACAGTCCAAGGACATGCAGATTAAGCTAATTGGCGTTCCCAACTTGCCTGTAGTGTGTGAATGAGTGTTTATGTCTGGGTGCCCTGCGAATGGATTGGCACCCCATCCAGGGTGTACTCTGCCTTAAGTCTCCTGGTATAGGCTCCAGGCCTTGAACCCTGTATACAACATAAAGCGGTATATATGATGAGTGAGTGAGTATAATGCCAACAGTCTTAAATTAACTGACTAGAGAACTGGGTTGGTAACCAGGTACGGAAATGTACTGAGGTGATTCCATGTTACCTTTCTTGTTAACTGAAATAGTACCTGACTGGAAGGTTGTAATAGTTTGGCTTTTTAGTTCAAATCGTTCTTCAGTGTCACTTTCTATCCCTTTAAACTGGCTTCTTAATAGGTGTATAATACATTGAACATTGTTCCTTTGATTCACTTGGTACTTTAAAATATTCATCTGTTTTTGGATTTAAAACTAGGTCTGCAACTGCGGTTTTGAACTCACAGTTCAGTAAGGTTCTCGGTACAGTGAAGTAAAAAACAATATTTTCATTTATTATGAAATGAACATCTTAACATAGAAGCTTGTACAAACTTGTTGTTAACAGTGCCCAACTAGCCACAAATCCCTAAACACATAAGGAATGCACACAAAATTATATATACCTTTCTTTTTCTTTCTTTAAATTTTTAATAATAACAAAAAGAAAGTTTAGGTATCTAGGTGCTAAGTTGTTTAAGTGTAGTAACAGCACTGCCTGTCTATAATAAATACTGAGAACAATTGTTAGCTGTTAGCACTGTCACATTGCACCTCCACAATCTGGGTTCAATTCCCGCCTCAGGTCTGGGTGCATAGAGTTTGCATGTTCTCCCCGTACTTGGTGGGTTTCCGCTGGGTACTTTGGTTTCCTCCAACAGTCCAAAGACATGCGAATTAAGTTAGTTGGTGTTGTTAAATTTCTGTAGTATATGAGTGAGTGTGTATGTATATGTGTGTACCTTGTGATGGATTGGCATTCCATCCAGGGTGTACCCAGTCTTGTGACCTAAGTCTTCTGGGATAGGCTCCAGGCCCCCCGTGACCCTGTATACAAGATGAAGTAGTATAGATGATGAGTGAGTGAGTGAGAGGGATTTAAAGGATCTTTTAGTGATTATTTGCACTATTTGATACTGATGATAGCTATTATAAGGGTGTTCTTCCCAATTATGAGTTTTTTCCCGGGTTTACAGTACAAGGTGCCGTCAAATCAACAGATTATGTTTCTTACGGGTGAATTATAGTTTACGATGGCATGCGAAATTATGTTGTAAGTACAAGCCTGTACAATTTCCTTATCTCTGAAGTGATATTTGAATCTTTTGCCAACTGCTCTCAGTGATTTGTGCAATTTCTATTCATGAATTAACCAAATTAATGAAGAAATTCATTCAAGAACAGATGAAGCTAGACTGTATTCATTTACAGTAGGTCACAATGTGCACCAACTGAAAGGTTACGAATTTTATCCAGAGCGACAAACAGAAGTGTTTTAACTTCTCTATAAGAAAATACATCCTGATACTGTTTCACTGGGTCTGGGACTAAGAACACAACTGGTCTAAATACTCTCCTGGGGAGGTAATATACGGTGACCGACAGGAGTTGGACGGATTTGAATGCGTAGATTTTTAACTTAAAATGGAAACAGAAGTTTAGACATGCCATTTGAGGTACTTATTTAGTTATAAAAAATAATGTCATTTAGATGACGACCATCCTCTCTCGAATGTAGCTTCCAATCCTGCACTTGAAATTGTCCATGACTTCGGCCAACAGAACCCTGAACCCTGTTTATAACACCAAATGCTATGTAAAATGCTTCAGGAAGACGTCTTTTAGACATCATTTGAAGACTTCCAGTGCTTTATTGTAACCGAGAAGAGTCTTGAAGCGTACAAGTCCTCCATGTACTGTACAAACTCCAACTAGGTAAATGTTGAATTAATCAATATTGTATTGTTGGCTCAATTTCTTGAGACAATAGGTAACATTGTGTACTTGAAAACTTTGAAGACACAGACTAAATAAACTAAAAAAAATCAAGTTGAGACAGCAGTTTACCTTCCCAGATCCCCTGCTGGATTGCTGCTATCAAACTGCACTAAAGAAGTGAAGATGGCCATATTGTGGACTCTTTATTTCTAGGTAAGCATTTATTTATTTAAATGTTTCAGTCAGCTTACAGGGTACTTTAGACAGTTAACGTTTTATATATGAGGTCAATGTTTCTGCTTATCATTATACGCAGGCAGCCTGACATTACTGAGGTAAGCTTAGCTAATATTAACCCTCATGCTACTGCACTGTACAGGAGCTAGCGAGCTAACTGTTTATAACTGTATCTATCTTTTTCCATGACTGTGCCCTGACTTTTGCTCAACTTTTTGTGAAGTGTTTATTAACAGTTAAGGAGTAGCGGCGCTTCAGTACACTGTAAAAACTGCCAGAGTTGCTAATGCTCATCTACGAATGTTATATCTTAAAACCGAATTACCCGAGTAAATACCTGGTTAAATTAAAACATCACTTCAAACATATAGTTACCCCTTAAAATGACAAAATAAAACACTTGAAAATATCAAACCTTTTTAAATATGAAACAATATGTAGCTGTAAATCATTAGCATTCATTAGCATTCAGAAACAGTGTTTTACACTCTATGGTGGTGTATAGTCTTATTGATATCTTTTATTTTTTATCATAACTAGATATTCTGTGAAATTTATCTTCTATGTCTTTACAAGACTGTTCTTGTTCTCTTTAATCAGAGCTCTGCTGTGGAGGATTGGGGTCAGAGGTGTGACGGTTAGCCTTTTGGAGCTACTGGAGGAGCGGGAACAAGCTGTTAGAGGGGACTATAGTCCTTGAGGGCCTGGGAGTGATGTTTGGTCAGGTCTGTGCTCTAAACATTGAATTCCAAAAGCAATGGATACTGCATGAAGCCATCCAAACCATTTCTATTGGACTTGGAGAAACAATGTTCAGATTTACATGTTGAGAAACAAACTCTTGTTGCTAATGACTTTTTTTTTTTTTTTTTGTCTGTCTGACACATTGGGGGAAAAAAACTGTTCATCTTTGCTAGTTTTTAAAAATGGTTATGATATTGTAACTTAAAAGAACCGATAAGATACTGAGAAGCATCTTGTGTTTCATTGCTTTTTAAACAAAATACAATGTGTATTCTCTGGTTTATGTAGATCACTGTTTTAACTTTGACTACTTTTGGATGAATAAAGTTTGGATGAATAAAGAAATTAAGTTTTTTAAAGTTTGTGAGTTTTAATTGTTGGTGTATTCTTAGGCTGATTTTTTAAATTAGTTATATATAAGTTGGGTTAAGTCAACTCTAGAGAAATATAATTAATTGAGCCGACAACCAATACTACTTGAGCTGACATAATATTTAAGTCAACTTAAGATTTTGACACACGTCCACTAAACAGCAATGTGAAATATTTACTTTGACCAGCAAATTTATCTAGAAAAATGTAATAAACTTTAAAAAAAGATGTGCAACTTGTTACTAAAGAATCAGAAGGAACATGGTGCAGTATGGAGTGCTTTGAGGTAAGCATTTTTTTTTTGCTTTATAAGCAAGCGTCAATGTTCTAAATCTGATCCGGGCAGCTACAGAGAGCTAGTGGGAAGGTTGAGTTGCAGTAATCCGGTCTCAAAATGGAAGGTGTGGATGGAAATGGACGAATCCTTCTGACGATGTAAAGGAGAAATCGACGTGAGCCTGCCAGATTAGCAATGTGAGCGGGAAGAGGGAATGTGAGTGGGAACATTGGCTATGGTTACCCCGAGGTTGCGTGCAGTGAGCAAAAGGAGAGATCATAGTTGAATTGTCCAGGGAGATCGTAAGATGATTGTCCTGGGATGAAGAGCAGTTCAGTTTAGCTGGGAATTAGTTTCATACATCGATAATGAGATGTCTGTCAAACATCAGAAGCTCTGAGCTGAGGATCTGAAAGAGAGAAAAAGAGAACTTTGGCTGTTGAAATCCTGCAAAAAAAAAAAAAAAAACTACAACAACTACAGTAGCATGACATAAATAATCATTTCAGAGTAAATGCACTGTGCAGTGTGTGGCTTTGTGCGTCCTCTGAGTTTTTGTTCCGATTGCTTCCTCACCCCAGCATGCAAGTAGCACACCTCCTGCTTGTGTGACTTTTGGCCGCATCTCAAATCTCAACCAGATGTCCTGTGAACTTTTCCGTGAAGCTTTGGGGAAATATGCTGTAAATATATCTATTTGTACAACAGTTAGTTCCGACTGAGTAGTCTGATTGGAAAAGTGGCGTGCCACAAGTGGGTGATATAGAGCATAACAGCGCAGGGACGTTTATTTCTATCTGTCACTCCGCATCACAGGTGTTTGAACAATCGTTAATTAAATCCAGTAACGGAAGCACTTTCAACATGAAAACACATCTGATAGCATGAAGTGATCTTAATCAACAACAAAAATAAATAAATAATAATATAGAAATATCACACTCAGGGTTGTGCTGTTGTACTGAATATTAGGGCTGCACCCCCATGGTTACCACCGCATCACAGCTGTGCTGATATTCAGTACAACAGCACTCGCTCTCATGTGGTATTGCTCAGTTAGAATGCGTTATGCTTTCATATTTGATTACATCCAGACACCTTACTCTGTGTGACTTTTGCATGACCGTCAGCCATGTCAAGGCTAGAATTTAGCTACATGATGCGTTTTCCCAGACCACCACAAAATGATTGATAGATGCTGCAACGTTCAATAGATCACCAACAACAGGACTCCTTCAAATGTCAGCTGACTCAGAGCAATCCTTTAATACTGTACATGTTTCCTTACAAAGCAAGAAGTCAAGAAGTAAAAGTCATTGTTTATTGATCTAAGGGATTAGTATTGATCTCCACGCATGCACCGATTCGAGGTTAAACAAATGTTATTTAGAATCTGCCACTTTTAGAGGATTTACAGGAAAACTGAGCTCAATGCTGAACTGACTGACAACACTGACCTCCAGCCTGAAAAGCATTACTGAATTTATGGACAAGCCGATGATATAGTAACAGAAACAACATGGGCAGGGTGAGGGAGTGAGGCGGGGAGCTGTGGAGTCAAGCTTGTTTTGTAGGCCGTGTGAACCTGGAGATTCATATAATCAGCTTTGTCATACCAGATTGCTGTGCTATTGCTACAGTTAACAACATTATAGTCATTTTTATCATCATGACCTTGTCTCATGATGGCAAATTTATAATGGCTTAAAAGGTAAAATACAAATCTATACAAGTTTAGTGATTAGTTTTAAAGTTAACAAATGGTGTCAGTTTAGTTTCCATACAATAAAACTCTGCAGGCCAATATTGTATTATTAATATTCCAGGATTTCATAATTTCTATGTTTTTATCCAAATGTTCCTTTGTTTGATTAAGTTATCTGTATATGTAACATAAGCCACACGCAATCTTGGCACAGGTTTTACACTGGATGGCCTTTCTGACACAAGCCTCAAATTTTATCCGGGCTTGGGTTCGGCGCTGCATCCAGTGGCTGGGAATCGAACCCGAGTCTTCTGCATGATCGTAGCATACAGTACTGTGCAGACCAATTGAGCCATAATGTGATCTTGAGGAATAGTTCTCCAGGCTTCCTGAAGGACTTTTTAGGCTCAGATTTTTGTTTTTGACTTTTATTTTTAAGTCCAGTCCATGTACGTGAGAAATAATTATTATTATCATTGTTAAAGGGCATTGGTGGCTCAATGGTAGGTTTCTTGCCTGCCGTGTGGAAGACCCAGCTTCGATTCCCAGCCAATGCCCAAACCCCAGCCACTGTATGCAATGCCAGTCAAGCCTGGATAAAATGGGAGGGTTGAGTCAGGAAGGGTATCTGGTGTAAAACCTATGCCAAGTTGTGTAGATTGGACGGTCTGTTGTGGTGACCCCTTGATGGGATCACCACTTAGAACAACATTATTCTTAAAGAGTTGCTCAAGACTTGTTGCATAGTACTTTATTTCAGAACAGTAGTGTAGTGGTTAGTTCTGTGGCCTTGGACCCCCAGGATGAAGGGATCAGGTAACACATTTGGTTTGTGTGTATGGAGATTACATGTGTTCCCCATGCTTGGCAGGTTTCCTCTGTTTACCCCAGTTTCCTCCTACAGTCCAAAGACATGCAAATTTGGCATTTCCAAATTGCTGGTGTGTGTGTGTGTGCGTGTGCGCGTCCGTGCGTGCGTGTGTGTACACGTGCGTGCGTGTGTGTACACGTGCGTGTGTACATGTGTACATGCTTGGACTGGCACTCTTCCAGGGTGTACCCCGCCAAGTACCCTGGGCTCTAGGTCGCAGGCTTCCCACAATCCTCTATAGAGAATAAGTAAATAATTGTGTTCAGAACATTTTTACATGTACTATACATCCATCAATCATCAACATTTTTGAACTTCCCTTGTTTTATCATTCTAAATAGGAATATGATTGAACATATTAAAATTCATTAGCGTGGAATCATCTTGATGCTTAGATTTATGGTTCTGAACCTAGACCACAAATGATGGAATAAAATATGGATCTTGATATTGTTGTAACGAACGATGATGATTTCCATGTGTCATGATTTATAGGGTTTATAAAAGAAATTGATGTGTACACTATTTCAGGAAACAAGCATTTAACGCATGTGAGAAAGGCCCCAGATAGACCAAGGTAAAAAGCATAAATGAATATAAAACCGACTAGAATCTGGAACTGATACAATTAAAGTTGGATCAAAATGGGAGTAATGGTTCCAGCTTTTTGTGCAAATTAATTGTCTTCAGTAAAGGACCAGTGCGTTTTAATGTGCGTGTCTGTGTTTTAAGGCATTGGAGACAACTTAACGTGTGCATGTGTTATGTGGAAGCAGATGAAAATGGAATTGTTTATGAACACAGGAGCGCCTCTAAGGGGGGAAGTTAGGACGATTCTAAGGGCCCACGCCCTTTAGGGGCCCCCAGAGATCTGCTTTATTAGTAATAACACTACTAGTGGAAGTGGTAGGGGGGCCCAATCGCATATTTTGTCATAGGGCCCAAAATTGCTAGCGGCGCCCCTGTATGAACATATATGCAGTTGGCCTTTTTTTTTTTTTTTTTTTAGTAGACTCAAATAAATCTCAAAGGCAGGAGAGAAGAACATGCAAAGGACCAATTTGGCAGATGCGTTAACCTCAAGTGCCAGTACTCGGCTAGCCGCAACATTGAAGTGTGTTAAACAGCAGCGGGTAGTCAGTCTACACCTTTTTGTAGACAAGTTTGAGAAACATTTTAATGCATCCTTGTAGGTTTTTTTTTCCCTTTACATTTTATTACAAATGATACAGCATTCCAATAAAATTTTTATTTTACCCAGATTTACTCCAAGGGTACATTCTACAAGATGTAAACATGAATGATGGTAAGGTTCAAGACATGTCTGTGCATTTGTTCTCTAAATATCTTTCCTTATTACCTTCTCAATTTGTCTTATTATTTTCCAGAGTCGTTTATGTTACCCCAGTGACAAACATTGACTAAGATTATTAACTACTAAATTGTTTTACTAACCTCCTGTGACTTTTTTCTGGACACACGCGCTGTAAATAAAATAGATAAAGTCATGAGTTTAACCGTTCACTACTGTTCTTCATTTTTTATGGTTACCCCTTAAAACCCAGAGCATTTTTAGGCTTTTTTTTTTTTTTACATTACTATCTTTTAATAAAAGCAAATATTGGTTAGGACAGGGCAGTATAGAGTGTATTTTATCTCCTTTTTTTCAGCACAACATATTAAATACCATGAAATAAACATGAAAAAAGTCACAAGGGCAATGCAATGCCATAAACACATATGATCACGTGTTTATGGTTGTTTATAGCTGTTTTTATGACAGTAATAATCATTCTTTTGTCTCTTGGGTCTTCGGATCAGATACTTTTTGGTTGTTCCATCCTGAAGTTTAAGATTGATTGTGCCAACGCCTATTCCTAAATATCATGTTCTCCTTGTGCTTGGTGGGTTTCCTTTTTTTGTGCCTCTCACAACCCTATACAGGATATTTTAGGGGGTAACTGTAGTTGTATTAAATGCATTTTATATACAAGTGGTGTTTAAGTCAAATCGGCCCTTGTGATGAAATTTCTTGTGAATGATTGACATTTAGAGAAACACTGTTTTCTGATGAGACTCTTAGACTCAGTAAATCATTTGAATAACCCGAACACTGTGCATAACATTCCCGGCTGAAGTGGCTCGGAGCGCACGGCATTAGTTCCTGTGAACATTCAGTGAATGGAACGCCTGATCCTTGAAAATCCATGGATAACTTTCCGGGAACTTGTGGAAGAGACGCATCTGTCCTTTTTAACTGTACACACAATCACTTAGGAACATCACTTGCCCATTACAGGAACTCGACTCGAAGTTATTGCCACATCCAATGAACAGTTGTGAACAGGGATGTATACACGTACAATTTTATACATGCTTGTTAAAGATGAAAAATATATGCCTAATACTACACATTGATGGCATTATATATATATATATATATTTTTTTTCTTTATTGTGTTCTTTATTGTGTTCTTTAGCCCAAACGCGTCTCTTCTGCTTGTCGCCTGTCCTTAGCAGTGGTTTCCTAGCAGATCTTCTACCATGAAGGCCTGATTCACACAGTCTCCTCTTAACAGTTGTTCTAGAGACGTGTCTGCTGCTAGAACTCTGTGTGGCATTGACCTGCTCTCTGATCTGAGCTGCTGTTAACCTGCGATTTCTGAGGCTGGTGACTCGGATGAACTTATCCAGCAGAGGTGACTCTTGGTCTTCCTTTCCTGGGGCGGTCCGCATGTGAGCCAGTTTCTTTGTAGCGCTTGATGGTTTTTGTGGCTGCACTTGGGGACACTTTCAAAGTTTTCCCAATTTTTCGGACCGACTGACCTTCATTTCTTAAAGTAATGTTGGCCACTCGTTTTTCTTCACTTAGCTGCTTTTTTCTTGCCATAATACAAATTCAAACTCTTTGAATGAGAAGGTGTGTCCAAACTTTCGGTCTGTACTGTATATATACAGTATACATACACACACGCACACACACACACACACACACACACACACACACACACACACACACACACACACACACACACACACAGATTAGCCTAACCTGCATATCTTTAAACTGTGGGAGGAAACCAGAGTACCCGGAGGAAACCTACCAAGCATGGGGAGAACATGCAAACTTCACTCACACACACCTAGAGGCAGGACCCTGGAGGCGCGAGGCTAAAAACTAATACATTGTGTCTTATTAGGGGATTATATAGAGAAATAAAAGTAGTCTCATAACAATAAAAAGTTCTGATTTGACTTGAATGCCGCCTTGTGAATGCTTAATACTTATTCACTTACTTACTGAAGTCGTTACTTTTATTTTGACTTAAAAAGCCCATCTGGTCAAGGAACCAAACTTTGACTTTTTTTTTTTTCTAAGAAAACAAATTATACACACTTCAGGAAATGAAAAAATAGGATAATGTATATTACTGTTTATTAATATAATATTATTAATGATATCATATTATTAACATATATATATATTTTTTGCCTGACTTATATATATATTAGTTTGCATTATTCTTGTTGTCTTGGTAAATATTATAGTATTAATGTAACGCATATTAAAAACTATAAAATAAAGAAAGTAATCGTCTTATATAATAACTTCTTTTTTTTCCCCAAGTCTATATGGTGCTGAGCAAACTGCATCACTACATCACAGAGTTTGTAGATAGGAATAAAAGGGTAAAAAAAAAAAAAGACAATAATGACGTCACGTCTCATTTGCATAGCGCGCAGGACGCAAGCTCGCCCAGCCTATCGGAACGCGGCATGGGTGCCGGGGGGCGTGGTTTGGACGGTGTGTGGGCGGGGTTGTTCCGGCACTGTGGGCGGTGTTTTTCTCCCTGCGCGGTGCTGATGCTGCCTACAGATGCGCTCCGGGGATGCAGGTGATCCAGCCGGACTAGGACCGCTCTCATGTGCTGTGTGGAGGAGGAACAGAGACCTGCATTCTGCTCTGCGCAGTAGTGGATACCAGGCGATCGGGTGGAGGAATTTTTAAGCCTACTTTTCTGTCTTTTCTTCTTGTTTTGCAGTGGAAATCAAAAGAGGAGACAGACCCCCAAAAAAGCGCGCGTTAAAGGTAAAAGGAAATGCTGTGACTATATATATTTAAAAACATATATTATTTAAAAACATATATTATTATTATTATTATTATTATTATTTGTATATGTTGAGATGGAGAGCATTCCGCGGGTCTGTTCAGTTCTGACACTAGATCGGGTATGCATCTGTAAACGGATATCGTATCTTATCTTAAAGATAAAGATGATATGCTCGGGCGTTTGTTATTTTTATTATTATTTTCGTTTCTTTTATATCCCTACAATTTCTAAGATATCTTAGAAGCTTTTCCCCCAGCTTTGAGACCACGCTGGCTTGTTTTGCATGCTTCTAGATAATACATACAGAGTCTCATTGCTATTTATTCCCCATCCTGCGCTCTTATAATAATAATAATAAACAGTCCTTCAGTATAGACATTGATCATTAATAATACGATGTGTAGTAAGAGAAATGAACAGAGGAGAAGGAAAAGAGTCAAAGACGCACCGTGCCGTTAAATGCATGCATTTCACTGTACCAGAATGCCAACAAAGTGTTTTTTTTTTTTTTTTTTGTAGTTGGTTTGAGATAAATGTTTTGGTGATTACTTTTAGTGCGTTATATATTCTGGGAAGAATATATTTATTCTTAGTTCATTTG
Source organism: Clarias macrocephalus (assembly GCA_011419295.1). Classification (NCBI taxonomy): domain Eukaryota; kingdom Metazoa; phylum Chordata; class Actinopteri; order Siluriformes; family Clariidae; genus Clarias; species Clarias macrocephalus. The sequence continues at coordinate 68,780 of JAAGKR010003762.1, forward strand.
TCTGACATGCGGTGCATTGTTGAGAAATCTATCATTGCAATGGGATTTTAAGTGCAGAAGTGACAGATATGGCTCGTGCAATGGTTTACAGTCAGCTTTAAAACGAAACGAGGTGATGTAGGTATGCATGAGAGAGAGAGAGAGAGAGAAAAAACAGAGAGAAGTCTGTTACTGAGTTCCTAAAAGAGGATTCCGACCGTTTTATATATATATATATTTTTCTACATTATACTCATGATCTGATCACTATGTTCCCAAACACCCCTGCTCCTGTACTCCCATGTGCATTACATACAGATGTGCCTTCACGAGCTCAGCGTGACAGATGGATGGCTGGGCGCGTGCGTTCGGCGCGTGCCTGTTGGATGCTTCTTTAGGAGCTCGAGCGAAACTCCCGAATCCTCGCGCATCATGTTATACTGATTCAATATATTTTAATCGTTCAAGATGAAGTGCGCGCGCGCACACACACACACACACACACACACACACACACACACACACACACATAAATAAATAAATAAATAAACAAACACGGAAGGGGAAACGGTGTGCGTCGTGACGCGTGTTTGGAGTAAACAGGGCGGGGTGCACAGGGTGAAAATTCACTCCCAGGGTTCATAACAAGTCCAGCTGGATATATAAATCAACCCTGGGAATGTTCATTCAGATCCCTCGATTAAGCGTTAGTGCACAATTAAACACCTCAAATCAATGCAGCTGGACTGAACAATCTGGCAAACTGATATTTCCCAAGTTTTCAAGTTTTGTGCACCATGAAAACAATCTCACTCGCTCACTCATCGTCTATAACATTTTATCCTGTATACAGGGTTGCTCTGGATAGGGAGCATATACTTGGGTATAAGGCAGGGGACACCCTGGATGTGGTGCCAGTCCATTGCCGGGCACACACACACACTATATATACACACACAAACACACACACACACTAAAGGCAATTTGGAAACGGCAATTAGCCTAATATGCATGTCTTTGAACTGTAAGAGGAAACCAGAATACCTGGAGGCCTGGAGGAAACCCACCAAGCACGGGGAGAACATGCACACAGACCCGAGGCGGGAATTGAACCAGGACCTGGCGGTGCAAGGTGACAGTGCTAACAACTAAGCCACCATTGCAAATCTAACATATAGTCTATTTTTACCTTGAATTTACTCACTTACTCACTCACTGTCTATACCACGTTACCCAGTATACAGGGTTGCGGGGGGCCTGGAGTCTATCCCAGGAGACTTAGGGGTGGTACGAGGCAGGGTACACCCTGGACAAGGCACACACACACACACAC
>JAAGKR010003763.1:0-70018 GCA_011419295.1 Clarias macrocephalus
CGAGTGGGACACTCCTCAAAGCTCCTCAGAATGTAGGACTTTCCATGTTTTCTTCTATGCTTAAAATAGCTACAAGATTTAGCATGCTTGACAGCTAGCGTCTCGATTGTTAACTAGCAAGACGTTTGATGAATAATAAATGACTTGATTGATCATGTGACATCCTTTGAACACTACCCAGTGGGAATGCAGACTAGCTTCAGGTCATCTGTAGAAGGTCTTTAAAACTCAAGACCTGTTATTAAGAAGTCTTTAGCTCGTCTTCACGAAAACAAGGTACCATGCTAGTAAGGTAAACATGACTTCAGTACTGTATGAGGATTTAGAGTGAGTATAAATCTTGAAAACAGTTCTTAATGCATCTGAGTTGACCTGAAGACGTCCCCAACGGGTCTCTAGGTTGCATGGTCCTGAAGACGTCCTGCAGTGGTGTCTGTGCCCATTGAGAATATATATATATATATATATATATATATATATATATATATTTTTTTTTATTTACTTTAAACATGGTCTTTAGAAACAAATCTGTTCATTTGGGTGTGTTGTGCATTTTTAAAATATGGAAATATAAAGTCATTTGTACTCACTGTATACTTGATTTGTAATGTGCGCATTTCTTTTTCATAACTGATGTGTTTGCATGTGGGTGGATGTGTTTAACATTGTGTGAGTACACTTAGTTTTGTGTACAGTATGTATGTGTGGTCCTTATAAAAAGGTCCTTTTGAGCAGTGTAAGTCTGTCTGAGACTCCACGGGTCGACTGAGGCTGAGTCACTGTGGACTATTATATCCAAACCCTTTAAAACCATTCTAACCTTTATCCTTCATGTTTCATGCGTGTACAATATGGAGCAACGTACTTCCACTTCATTTCCGTAATCATCATGGCATTACACTTTGTGAGCTATTATGAGCCAAAAGCTAGCCTATGGGGCATTTTAAGAACTATCATGTCTAATACAGGTCCTTATAATTTCCTTTAGTCTTTTGGAATACATGAATATTTCTCTCTATTTTTCTGATTACCTACTTTCGCAATGTCCTGAGGCTGCAAAAGAAAATTATGCCGTTTTGTATCTGCTAAGGTGAGCAAAACATGCAGAAAGTTTTGGGGTCTGACCTGAGGCTTCAGGTGCTGTTGTGTTTCAGATGGAACATGTTTCCAATTTTAAAAGTAAGTTTTTAACCGGGTGAGGAACCTTTCCAAAACTCGGACCAGGTCTTTATCTTGCAACCACGGCAACAGGTTTCAGCACCTTTCACAAGCAAAGGAGCACAGACTTGTACTCATACAGCATAAACAACACCAACCTGCAAACTGTCTGGATGAAAAGGCTACCAAACTTGTTTTTTGTCCGTCTTAAGTCGGCTTTAAACCTTTCACCCTTCCGCGGTTTAGCGATTTCTGTTACGACTCCATCGGTGAATGTTATAGATTCATCCAGCTTGTGTTGATTTAGTAACAGCCTTGGCCCCTGACAGCGGCACTCGCTGGTCGAGATGGATGGCGTAGTTAATGATTGCGGCTGAAAACAGTCTGCTTAGCAGCATGCTGATGTCACGGCACTCCAGGAGCGTGGCCTAATTAGAGTCTCCACTCTTTTGGATCACCTTCAGCCTCTCTGACCTGTTCATTAATGATGCCAGACTTTTCATGGATACCTTTCCTGACTTTTCTCTTCTTAGACGTCCTCTCTGAATTGTTTAACTCGGTCTAATTCATATTCATTACAAAGTTTTTGTGTTTACGCTTTTGTGGTTTCATTTATCAGTATTGAGAATTGATTGACTGGTTAATATCGGTACATCAGTAAATAGGTGACAGTTTAATTTGTAACCTTACCATATAATTGCTTTTTGTACAATTAATGACTGTAGTCCATTCATTCACCAATTATTAATTTTAGTAGGCCACCTTAAGGCCCTTGACCAGATGGTTTCCAGCATAGCCATGGCACGAACATAGTTTGGTACAATTACTGGGATGTCATTGTCAAGGTTAAGGATAGCCACCCAACCAAAAATATCCAATTAACAGCAGCTTCGTGCCTAGAAACTGTCATGGTGATAGAATAGATCATGATTAACACGCATTGGGAATGGAACTACTCTCAAACTCCTCCTACAAGATGGAATAACAGAGAAGGTGTGTCTCATTTAGACACAATAAAACCTCACTCATCAATCTTTTCAGATGATGAGCTCCAGAAATGCTGATTTTCCTTTTGACGCCCACAAACCCCCATAAAAGCTTGCACAGCTAAAATGACTGTTAAATGACAAAAAAGACTAATATATTCATGCTAATAGGAATATATAGTGTATCTTATTTAACAGTGTAACAGCACCTGAAAAAAAAGCCTGGAGGCAAGCTAGAGGTTAATTAAGTGAGGTGAACAAGTTTCACAGAAAAATACAGAAAGACTGTACACAGGTGATTTTTGGACCCCAAGCAAATCAGTAATGGGAAACTTTTTTTTTTTTTTTTTCAGTCAAAGCATGGCATCAATGTTCGCCCTCTGCTGCTGATTTGAAAGCGTAGATCAAAAAAAAGAAGAAGCCCAGTAATGGTAACCATCCTGTTTGAGACATACCAGATTGGTCACTTACTGTAGCTCTGGCTCTAATAAAATGGTGCACAGTAATTATGATGCACTGCCACACATAAGTGACTTACACACCATCTACACCATCACTGCATATCTCTTTTTCTATTTTTTTTTCTATTTTAGTCTGTCCACGTGCCATCCGGCACACTGGACGATGGATACGCCCCACTCTGCCCCACTCTGTGGCAGCTACTTAAGTGGTTGGGTTGCCAGCTCGGCACCTGATTATCATTTACACGCTACAGGCAATTTGGGGATGCTAGTTAGCCTAGCGTGCCTGTATTTAGACTGTGGGAGGAAATTTGGAGGAAACCCACCAAGCACGGGGAGAACATGCAAACTCCATGCACACAGACACGAGGAGGGAATCGAACCCCGAACCTGGAGGTGCAAGACCACTAAGCCACCGTGCTGCCCGTACTTTTGTGTATCTATTTTTCGTACAGCTCGCTGCATGACTGGACTTAATTTATTGATGTATTGTTGCTTGCTTTATGTTATATAGTTTTTAGTTAAGGCTAAGCATGGGTATTATACAGTATATGTCACGTTGCAAAGAAAATTGTAGTAAAGTGGTCTCCTTACACTACAGAATCCCGAGTATGTGTACAATATTCTGCTGCTAACAGCACAAACATACAGCTAATAAATGGTGGTGTATGAGTTACACATTCTTGAGTAAGAAAAACTGTTGTTTTTGTATGTTTGCTCAAAATGTATTTTCACTTTCTTAAACTCTCTCTTTCTAAAACCCAAAAAGAAAAAAAAAACATAATTTTATTTATTGATTGATTGATTTTCAGAAGATGCCAGGTTTTCAAGCAGTATAATTTGCACCTGAACTTAAAAGTGCGATTTGTATAATACTCCATTTATATTTATTTGAACATGATCAATCAAGGCTGCATCAGTTTGCTCTGCATTAATGGACACACACTCGGAAGAAATGTTTTTCTAAAGTCATAAAATTTTCATGAATACATAATTTCTTGTGTGGATGCTCCCGTGAACGATTTATAAATAAATCTGTCTGTGATGGAGAGCTACTGTGCATGGTGTTTCGCTGCTACACTTGATAAACTCGTACTAGCACTGTGCCTGCTGTTATTTAAGAGACTTATCCACTTCTTAAATATCATACGATCAGTGCTAGTCCATTTCGTATGGAGTGAGAGGCAGGCCGTTTAGGTAGTCTACGCGCTAGGTGGATTTATCTCGCTAATAAAGAAGCGGCTGAGTGCATGCACGTGATAAAGCGTACTGTACACGCAGTTATATACCGAACACCAACGAAATACTGCACACATCTTAATAAGTGACTCGCATGCTAGCAGTGATATGCCTCGCTCATCTAACCCAATCTTATTCCCTCTCTTCATGTTCCTAAATCTCGGCGTCTCCCCTCTGCACCCCCACCCCCCTCCCCTGCTCGCTGGTGTGGATTTGGAACGGAGCCCTTCTATGCTTCGGCACTGATAAGACTCCACTGAGAGCTTTCATATGCATCTGATTATTTCTGAGGCTTACAATTTGTGCCGTTTTCTTCTCTCAGCATCTTTGAGGCTCAGCATCTCAAACAGCCTCCAGTGTGGATGAATGCTCTCCTTTTAAGTCTTTAAAACTGTTGAAAAGCTGCCTTTGTTGTTCGGGAAGGTCACTTCTGAAAACCGTGGTTTCCAATTGCTGTGGGAATAAGGGATGCTTCGGATTCTTTCTGGCTGTCTGTCATCTGCAGAGCGTGACATCTGCAGAGGACTAGACGTTTTCTGATGTGTGATATACTGTTATTAGATCTGTACATCAGTGGGGTGTAAACATTTCAAACAGGATTAATGAGGCATAGAAAGTAAATAATTATATTATTATATTCATATGACTCTTTTTTTCCTTTCTCTCTCTCTCTCTCTCTTCTCTCTCTCTCTCTCTCTCTCTCTCTCTTTCTCTCTCTCTCTCTCTCAGAGGCCTTTGACATGGTGTTGCGCTTGGGCCGAAACTCTACTCTCACCCTGCTGAGGGAGGAGTTCCCAGGCCTGGGTAGTGGAGCCAACGGTGCCGTCACTCAGCTTTTCCTGGACATGTCTCTCTACATCCTTGGTTCCGATGCCAACGTGGACGACATGGTGACCTCCTTCTTCTCACGCCTCTTTCCTCTTGCCTACCGCCGCCTCCTGGGCAATGGGGCAGCGTCCGGAATCTCAGATGATTGCTTGCACCGGATGTGGCGTGACGCATCAGCATTTGGCTCTCACCCTAAGCTAATGATGACACGCCTCTCACGTTCACTGCTGGCCACGCGTTTCTTCCTCCAGGCGCTGAACCTGGGCATCGAGGTGGTGAACACCACGCAGCACCTTAAGGCGGGACGGGAGTGCGGTCGGGCACTGCTCCGCCTGTGGTACTGTCCACTGTGCCAAGGGCTGCTGGAAGTGCGACCATGTAAACCAATGTGCCTGGTAACGATGGGCACCTGTCTTGGCGGGGCAGCTGAGGTGCAGCCACACTGGAGGACCTACGTGGAGGGACTGGGCACTTTGGCAGCTGCCATGAGAGGAGAACAGGACATTGAGGCGGTGGTGCTCAGGCTCCATGTCACCATCCGGATGGCTCTCAGACACATCGTGGGGGCTAAGAGCAGAGTGAACGCCCAGGTCAGTTATAACCAGGCAACGTTTTGTAGTTATTTACAGGGCAGCTGCAATCATGTTCTTTACATTAACTCTTTTTCTTCAGTTTCTACTGCTTTTGGTGTGCCTAAGAAATTCTCTGAGCCTACACACGTCACTCCTATACAGGTCTACATAATTAATGCATTAATGGAATAATACCGTTAATGTTGTCGCTGTTTCAACGTGATTTCTATGCACCAATTCAACAGCGCATGTGCAGTTTCCACAGACAATCATTTTAACACATTATTTCTCTGCGCTTTAAAAAGAAATGAAATTGGTGCTCTCCAGTGACTGCCCTTAGACTACAATTATAAGTGAGTAAATTTCCCATTTTCTTCTCAGTGGAAGGAAACAATCAATTCCTCTCAATTCCGGACTGTTACCAGGACACACGCTACTGTAGACAGAGATGAGGTTTGAAAAGCACTGGATCATTCCGTTAGCTTCTAAAGCCCCTGAGTGAAATGAGTGAAAACTGATTTACACATATTTTGTCTAAAAAAAAAATCTAACTGCCTAGAAAGCTTTCGTTTCGTTAACCCATGCACCGCATGCTGCGTGCCTCTCCAGCTCTGAATGGTGTATGCAGCACTTTCTACTGTATAAAGCAGGGCCTGACAAGCCCCCGAGTGCATCTCATCTCCCTGCACAGCGCTGACCCTTTCAGTGAGGCGCAAGGAGTTAAACAGCAATAACACACTCCAGTTGCTCCTGTTGTATGAGGGCAAATGCTCATGAAATATTAAAAAATAAGCCCTGGCTCTGTATCCAGTTTCTCCATGGTGGTGTCTTTAACACTCACATGCCACTCTCTCTCTCTCTCTCTCTCTCTCTCTCTCTCTCTCTCTCTCTCACACACACACACACACACACACACACACACACACACACACACACACACACACACACACACACAGCTATACTTGTCTATTCCTTATATTAAAATCCCTGCTTATCATCTGCTGTGTGTGTGTGTGTGTGTGTGTGTGTGTGTGTGTGTGTGTGTGTGTGTGTGTGTGTGTGTGTGTGTGCGCCTCCATGTACAAATTTATCCTGAGAAGTGCGTTCTTGGTCCAGGCTTCAGTTTCTAGAGAGCACTAGATGGAGGCATTTCATACTGTATGTTTCACTTTATTTCAGCTCCATGTTAAAGTGTGAAATGTCAGCAGGAAGCCACTTGCTGCAACAGCATTTTTGATTTCATCTATAAAGTGGTGTGAAACTTGGATGTCAGACTCGAGACTTGAAAGGGCACACGCTGCACATTTTCCGGGTTTTTCTGCTTTAAAACACCTGATTCGACACATCAGGTAATTATCAGCCTCTACATGAGTTGAAGTGGGAGTGATGAAGCCAGGTTTAGCAACCAAGCAACAAAGTTTGGATTATTTTCCGCTATAATCAATGCAATCTGATCCAGTCAATAGAGAGGGTACTTAAGTTTGCGATATGAAAAAATGAAGTTAACATGGGCATGGCTGGTGTGGTCGGTTTGAACGATATTATTCATCTAGTGCTTTATCTTGCTCATGATGGAACACTGAGCAGAAAGAATAATAGGACACCAGACAGATATGAGTGTTATACAATTCCACAAATTATACTGTACAATCTGGATCTGTTCTAAAAGTCCATATCTGTGTTTGGACAGAAACAATACAGTCATGTTACAAACAAAAATTAAATTAAACTTTTAATACACGCCTGTAAATAGCCATTTACAGTATCAGCTAATTAAGTAACTAACTAGTATCAAATAAAGGCATAACTCACATCGCATCCAGTCAGCCAGCTCCGCTTGCCATAAGAAGTGCTGGAAAAGACTCGTTGATGATGGTCCAATCACATGGCAAAACAATATTGATTCGCTAAGACCAAAAGTGGGAGGATTCGGGGGATAATTTGAAAAGATTTAATTAGAGCTCTGCCTCAGGTCACATGCATTTCAAAAATGTACCTGCCTAAATAGACACTCGTTTGTTCGGCGCCCCACGTACACGAACACAAATGAACGTAATACAGTTTAGATTTTTTTTATTGAAAATAATTTATATTAAGAAATACATTATTAAAATAAATAATTATTATGTTAAATAATTTCATGTTAAAGTAGCATTCTTCTCTGCCTAACTTTAAGGGGGGCGGCCACCAATATATATATATATATATATATATATATATATATATATATATATATATAATAAAAATGTGTTTTTCTGTAAATACATTATACCAATCATCTAATCATATCTCATCTTAGTATTAGGCAAATACAACCCCAGACGAACAACCATCACCGTGCCATTTATTATAATTTATTATAAATGAAGCCAAAAAATAAAAATAAACCTGCACACAATACTGAGTACCTCACATGACCCTAAGGCTTGTAGATCCGCCTTTAGCAGCAATAATAACTTAAAGGAATCATTTCCTGTATGACTTTTTTAGTCTCTCACAGTCAGCCTTTGTCTCATTAAACTTTACACCATTGCTTTGGTTCATTGAGGTTTTTGGGCATTAGCTTCTGTACAGCTTTTCTAAGGTCCCGCCACAGCATTTCAATTCGGTTGAGGTCTGAACTTCGACTAGGTCATTTCAAAACCTTGCTTCTTTCCTTTTTCAGCCATTCTGATGTAGATTTAGGCCCAATTTCAACTTAAACTTAGGACTTAAACACAGGCTGATGATTAGCAGCACTTGGCTACAACTTACCCATTTAAACCCTGTGGAAGCAGCAAGGTGGGTATGTAGTCGTGTAGTTTTTCCCACTTTACTCACTCACTCACTCACTCACTCACTCACTCCATCTATACCGCTTAATCCTGTATTTAGGGTCGCAGGGGGCCTAGAGCCTATCCCAGGAGAGTTAGGGCACAAGGCGGGGTACACCCTGGACAGTGTCCCAGTCCATCGCAGGGCACACACACACACACTCACACCGTACGGGCAATTTGGAAATGCCAATTAACCTAATCTACATGTCTTTGGACAGTGGGAGGAAAGCCACCAAGCACGGGGAGAACATGCAAACATGCACACAGAGACGGGAATCGAACCTGGACCCTGGAGGTGCAAGGCGACAATGCTAACCACCACACCACCGTACCACCTATTGCCCACTTAAAAAAAAAAAAGAATAATAATTTCACAGTAAAAAAAAGTTTTATGTTGTTGTTCGTCTGAGGTTATATTTGCCTAATGCTGAGACGCACTATGATCAAATGATCTTCATTGCACTACCAGTCAAAAGTTTGGACACACCTTCTAATTCCGTGGTCTTTCCTGATTTTTATTTCTTTCGACATCCAGTAAAACAATGCAGCAATAATCCAGCCAAATTGCAGCTGTTACGGTGAAAAAAAGGATTATGCATTTTCCTGTTTGTACACCAGGCTCCGAACATAGGGTATGACAGATAATGAAGTGTCTAGGAGACAGCTGATGAAGTACTGCAGGTTTACTGTGGAAGAAGCAAAATAACTGCAGTTCTGGTTTAATGAGATTGAAAGTAATTTCCCATTTCACAGGACTGTTTATTTTAATCACGTTCAGTCCAAAGATATTTTATGGCTACTATGAATTTAGGAAGATTGCTTGGTAGAAGAATGTGCTTTAAATGATAAATAAATTTGTGCCATCAATGTTTCTACTGACTGGCATCCAGCCAAAATGCATGAGGGCTTAACAATATAATTGTCCTGTGACCATCCAATGGCATGGTGTCTTCATGAAATCCAAGAAATATCCACAGAATATGTTTGTATTTAAATAAAGTACAAAAAAGATGCCTAATGCCCAAATTCACTTTGTCACCTGTAGGGATTAGGGAGTAGGCATCAATGTGGAGACAGGCTCGGTAGCATCGGCATCACAATAGATGCAGTTTCATATTGCAGTGTCCTTGCCCTTGACTGCAATATAGTGCAGATGTGTAACGCAGCCCTACTGTTAAAGGAATCTAAGTGCACGTGTATGTGTGTAACTGTGGTTAGAGAGTTTTGAGTATAAAGATGTGAAGTGTCCCCTATTGATTATGGTGTGTAACCAGAGGAGTGATCCATGATATATATTTAGAAGGTGGAAGACTAAGTGAGCGTGCTCGAGCAGGACGCTGATATTTTTTTTCACTGGAAGGCAGTCTGAAGCTGCTGGTCCTAATCAGTCCAAGAAAGAAAAGGAAAAAAAAAACCCTCCATACTTTTCACCACTTTTAAACGTGCCATATTATATCTGAACCCAGCGCTCATCAAATTTGCATTCTTTCTATTATTTCTTTTCTCTCTATTACATCTCTGTGTGTGAGAAAGAGCGACAAAAAGAGGATGCATGATTTATGAAGCACTATTTTTACCAGTTACTAAGTAGAAGTAGAAAAATAATGATGATGAGTGGACGAGAGAGAGAGGCAGAGACATGAGAGCGATGTAAGGGAAAGAAGGATTAGGGAGAGTGATTTCAAGAACATGAATGGCTATTGAGGAGTTTGATTTGTGTACAGTAAGTCTCAGGAGGAGAAAGTAGGTTTGTATAAATACAAACATAAACACACAGCCAGAACGTTTGCAGAAGATGGAAATAGATGGATGTGGTTGGCTGATGCTCTGATTGTCCACTTGGCATCATGGAGGAAAAGAAAAAATGTCAGTCTGGTGCACTCTTTGGAGATCCACTATTATTCATTTCTCAGTGGTCCAATTTCGTTTAGCAGTTCTTCTGCACCAAAAAAGTTTTACCGTGGGCATAAGGGGAACGGTTTGTCAGCTGCATCAATAATTTCCATGAAGCATTTCCATGAGGTCATTAATAACTTATTTTGAAGGCAAAATTTTATGCTGCATTCAATAATTTATGCATGAACAAGACAAGGATTTTTTTTCCCCCCCGTTTTTATTTTTTGGCCTGATTTACATTCACAGCATCTGTAGTGTCAGTGTCAGTGGGATTGCATCACCTGTAACATTTGTAACAAACACATATACAGTACACACACACACACACGCCTATACACCTGGTCATTTGTGCCGTAACCAAATCTATTGGCAGCAGCACAGTACATAAAGTCATGAAGATACAGGTGAAGAGCTTTAATTAATGTTCACATCAAACATCAGAATGGGTAAAAATGATGGAAGGAATCTTGACGAAACAGAAGGTTTGCAGCTCTCTGAAACTCCTTACTGATGAAAGACTAGAGAAAAGTGACCAGCCTTGTCTGAATGTGCAGTAACGTAAATAAACACTATTTTGAACTATGGTGAGCAGAAAAGCATCTCGAAATGCACAACACCTCAAACCATAAAGGTCCCAAATTTCAATATTTTCCTTAACAGGTTAACACAGGTTGCAGAGGTTATCTAGAGTGTCTGTTCATATTCCAGCTGAAATACCGCTCAGATAAGGCGATTTTAAACTCTCTTGGCTTCACTCCTCTACCAGGCATGCTGGTTCAGTGTCTATGTAAACAAGTTACTGTATGAGATTGAAAATGCGTTAAAATTTTTTTCTTTAACTTCTAATATGTCTCTTTTAAGCTACAACAGCAGAAGACCACATCAGGCTGCTCTCCTTTTAGGTAAGAAAGAGAAAGAGTGCCAGTCTATCATGGGGACACACCCTCCCAGGCTGTACAGTTAAAAAAAAAAAGATTGGCTATGTCTGTGAGTGTTAAGTCAATCCAAGGCAATGCTAACACCAGTCCATCCGTAACCAACATTCACGCCATGATTAAAATAACTGAGATTATACCTTTTCCTCATTTCGATGTGAACTAAAGCTTTGACCTGTATGTGCTTGATTTTATGGATTGTGCTGCTGCTGTGACCGGCTGATTGGCTAACTGTATACAGTATAGCTATAGATCTTGATTTACAAATAGCATAGACTGATGAAACATCAAAGCACCTTCGTAAGTCGCTCTGGATAAAACAAATGCCTGAATGTAAATGTTTTTCATTCATATAATTATCTATAGTAAGTGGCACAGCATCTAGAGCATATCTAGGAATACACCCTGGATGGTATCCCAATTCATTGCAGGGCACCGCACACACACACACACACACACACATACACGCACACACACACACACACACACACACACACACACACACACACACGCACACGCACACGCACATACAATACACTTATTCACACCAAGTAGCACTTACTCATATCTAATCTGCTTACTTGCATGTTTTTGAGAGGTGAGAGGAACCTTGAGAACCCAGAGGAGATCCACAGGGACACGGGGAAACGTTCCTCAATGCGCTCTATTAAAATGCTGCTACCTTACACTGTCATTGTGTTATTAAATTGTGAAGATAGAAAAACTTGAAGCACCATAGTTGTCCTGACGACTGTATTATTTGGTCGATGCAGAGAAACTAATCTAAATGGTTTTTCTACAGCTACGTTGGGAAAAGATTAAGCTGAAAAGCATTACAGTATTCCTTGAGATGCTTTACTGTTTGCCACATATGACTGGGAGTTGCGAAACAAATATCCAGCATGCACAATATACATTATAGTGTGGATATAATCATAACAGAATTCTTTCAACGCCTGGCCTCACTATCCTGCTTTCCTCCCCTCTCCATGTTTGTGGAATACAGATACAAGATAGCTGGCAGATAGATTTCAGAAGCCTCATTGACACGGCTCTTATCTCCTCGGCGGTCTTATTCAATAGCATGGCTACCGCTTCTCCATGTTACAAATACTCTGCTAATGAGAGAAACAATCTCACCCACACTCTCCCCGGTGCCACAGGTCCCCCGAGTCCCACACGTGCAGCCGCCAGACTCGGAGGAAAAGCACAAGCCCCACATTAATCAAGGCCAGGGGTGGGAAGGGCCTCTCTACACACACACACAAAATTACACTGGAAGAGGCTGGCCACTAATGATTTCCCCAGAGCAAGCACGAGGAAGAGCATTAGAAGTAGAGAGTGTGCTGTGGCTGTGAATTAGTGTGTGTGTGTCTGTGTGTCTGTGTGTGTTTGGGAGAATGGTGCAAGTGTGTGCGGAGCATGAGTGTTGCAGAGAGAATCTGGACTTGCACTAGTATACAGCCTATTGCATCATGATTCAATATAAATCTAAATTGAAATTGTGTTATGAATAGTGTGATCACCTTCTCCCGCTCTCCCTGTCTCTAAAAGCGCTCCAGCAAGGTTTGGGTCCCCTGTGGGTTTGCCTTGTAAAAGGAGTTTATATTGATCTTCATTGATGGTATAATCACTGAGCTTAAAAAGGTGTGTGTGTGTGTGTGTGTGTGTGTGTGTGTGTGTGTGTGTGTGCGCGCGTGTCCCTGTGTTTTGGGCAGTAGGTACCCCCGTGTAGGCGTAATAAATATTCTAGTACATAGTTATGTAATATAATCGGTTATTATATTATATTACATAATATTACCGCAGCACCGATATGTTTTACAGTATAACTGGACAGAAGGTGTTAATTAATTTTGAGCAACTTGAGCAATGATAGCAGTCCTAACTGCAAATTAACTCACAGGTTTATATTAATGCAATCATTATAATACAAGAGTTTTTATTTATTTATTTTAGTCAAACTGGGATTTCTGATTGTCCAGAATAACAGAATAAACAGTAGTTATGAGAGTATTTTAAATTCCCTTTATTTATGTATATAATCTCCATTTTTACTAGTGCTTAGGGAGAAAGTTTGTCTCAGTATGCTTCATGTCTGAAACGCTGGCCTCCCAGGACCTCCCAGGCTCAAAAAATGTGAAAATGGCCTGATCATGACTGTACAGTGAATGTGGCAAAAACTCCCAGCCAAGTTCCTGTAATGTGCATGTACTATTTGTGTCGGATTGTGTGTAACAGATGCATCTCTTTTGCGTGTTGGAAACAAATTATCTGCCTTTTTCTTTAAAGGATCAGGTGTTCCATTCTAAAAACGTCCACAGGAACGACTGCAGTGGGGTCCAAGCCGCACCTCGACTGGGTTCGTCATTCACCGATGTGCGGCTTTCTTCAATTGTACCATTCCTATGTTTTACTGCGGTTTCATCACCGTACTGTGCTTGAGGTCTTCTGTAAATGTCAATAGGTTTTATGTCTTCATTCATGAGAAATTTCATCATAGTCCAGGGTAAACTGAACACCCCTCGTATGTGATTTCTACAGCGGTACAGTATAACTTAGTCAGGATCTTGTTTGGTGAACGCTCCATGTGTAATGGCCTTGCTCTTAGAATTTCTTGCTCCATATTTCCTCCATATATGTTACACTGTCTTTGGGGGCAACAGATGAAGAGGTTTAAAAGAATGCATTTATTTGCCCCCGACTTCCCCTGTTTGTCGTTGTTGTCCTGTGATATATGAGAGTTGGGTAGTGGGTGAGAATTGCCAAGATTAACTTGGGGTGAAAGTGTGGGGTAGGGGCACACAGGTTCATTAGTTATTTGTTTACTGTTTTTAGAAGAAGTCTCCAGTGTCAGCAATTTGTAATAGTAAGAGGGAAACAACTGTATCTTTCATATTTGGGAAAGTCTTTAGGACACAGGGCTTTGCACTTTTTAATATGACAAAATATGTTCTTAACAGAGAGAGAGCGAGAGAGAGAGAGAGAGAGAGAGAGATTGTTTATAGCTGTGATTGTAGGAGCAAACCCTATCAAACCCAAATCATTCAATCTAATATTCATTTAATTAAAATAAATTGTTTGCTATTTTGAGATACTTGAGATGGAATACATCATCTCTGTTAAATATTTTCCTGTAACCTCAAATCCTGAAGTGTTTTATTCCATGCTTGGTTTGCTGTAATTGCTATTGGCTATACTACTGGATGCCACATACAGTACGTACATGCTAAGATGCGCTATGTAATTTATTAACAATCATTAACAACGGAATATGGTTAAAGAAATATGAGACAATAAAAGACGACAATACAAACATTCTCATAAACACATTTACAGAAAAGAAATGCAAACACTAACAATTCCAGGAAGTCTAAGATGCTAATGCTTGGAATGATGGATGGAAGGACAAGAGGGTAATAGCAGTAAGAGAATGGTTAGATAATGGAAAGGCATGATGAGGATCGGATTCCTTGCAAGAACTGACCAATAGGTAGAAGAGACAAACAGCTGAAGAGACATTTAAAGGTTCTCGATGATGATGATGATGATGATGATGATGATGAAACACAAAAAACACAATGTGTACTGTGCTCAGAAAAGTACATAAAACCATACACCTTTTACATACACCTTATCCAAATATGCTTCAACTCAGTTTTTCACAAGTCTTGGGTCAATTAGGAGCACTATTTTAGTTTAAAATCGTGAAATGTTAGAATAATAATAGAGCAAAAGATTCATTTCAGCTTTTATTGCTTTCGTCAAATTCCCAGTGGGTCAAAGGTTTACGCTAAATTTACACTTGGTTATTATTTGGCTGCGTTGCGTTTAATTTGTTTAACTTGGGTATAACCTTTCATGGAGCCTTCTAACTTATTATAAGAGCTTCTTACAATAAGTTGCTCTGTCTGGCCTTGACAGAACTGGTGTAACTGAGTCAGGGTTGGAAGTTTGCTTGGGGTGATTGTCCATTTGGAAGAGCCATTTGCGAGCAAGCAAATTTCCTGGCTGATGTATTGAGATGTTGCTTCAATATATCAACATTATCTTCCTTCCTCATGCTGCCATTGTGAAGTGCACCAGTCCCTCCTACAGCAAAACACCTCCCCACCCCCCACCCCCAAAATGATGATTGCACCCCAGTGCCTCACGGTTTAGATGGTGTTCTTCAGCTTGTAATCCTCCCCCTTTTTCCTCCAGGCATAACAAAAGTCATTATGGCCAACAGTTCAATTTTTGTTTCATCAGTCCAGAGGCTATTGCTCTAAAAATTAAGATCTTTGTCCCTGTGTGCAGCTGCAAACCATAGTCTGGCTTTTTTTTTCTGGGTTTTGAAGCAGTTGCTTCTTCCTTGATTGCAGCCTTTCAGGTTACGTCAGTACTGGGTTTTTCTTTCTTTCTTTTTTTTATTTTTTATTTTACATATGTTTGTAACTGTTACAAGGTCCTTTGCTGTTGTTCTCAGATTGATTTGTACTTTTTATACCAAATTTTATTTGTCTCTTCTGTATCTTCTTTCTAATTAGCATGATAGCTGCGTGGTGCAGAGTGTTTATGCAGTAGCTGCTTAATATTGTATTTACTGATGAACGTGGTACCTTCACGGAAATTGTTCACAAGTTAAATTCCAGGAATGTTTTTTGGCTTATTCTGGTCTAATTTCTTTAGATTTTCCCATGATGTCAATCAAAGCGTTCGAAGCTCGGCCGTAATATTCATCCAGAGAAACACCCCCAATTGATTCAAATCATGTGAATTAGCCTCAGCATCAGAAATTTCTAAAGCCATGACACTGGAAAAAGTACTGCTGTCATGCATAAAGTAGATGTCCTATCCTACTTGACAACCATAGAGTTTGGTAAATATAATCTATGGAAATCTATTTTAAAATGTAAATGTAGAATTGAAAGACATGACTGCTGTACAGTTACAGAACTGCGTATTGACGAAATACAGCTAATTTGATTTAGACCTCTATTATATCTGAGTTCTGGGAAGCACTTTCTGTTTTTTTTTTCTGGAAATAAAGAAATATGTTGAAATAATTCACACGTATGCGGTTTGGCGGTTTAGTGGTTAGCACTGTCACCTTGCACTTCCAGGTCCTGGGTTCAATTCCCGCTTCGCGTCTGTGTGCATGTAGTTTGCATGTTTTCTAAGCGGGTTTCCCCGAGATTCTCCGATTTCCTCCCACAGTCTAAAGACATGCAGATTCGAGTAATTATCGTTTCCGAAATTGCCCGCAGTATGTGAATGTGCATGTGAATGCTGAATAAATAAAATGGTCACCATTTGCCTCCACGGTCCCTAGTTTACTACAGAGGTTCCTAGATGGATGGATGGATTTCACACATACAGTACTGTACTGTATGCTACGGATGTGGCAGGCAAATGTTAGGTTGAATTGTGCTGTGTGTGTTTGTGATCTTTATTTTTACACATTACTATTTTCACAATTGCTATGCTAGTAGAGATGTGTGTGTGTGCGTGTATGTTTTTTTCACCCCCACCTTTTGATGAAGATGTCTATACAATGCTTGGTCCCATTGGTATTCTACAGCTGGTGCACTGCACATATTCACTTATAGCCAGCCGGGCACAATTAGCCGCTAACATTACACCGCAGAATTCAGTCCAGAATTAAGAATTAAGTTCCCGACCCCCCTGGGAAATTAATCCAGCAGCAATTCATTAAAGCACGAGCTAAACAGTAACATGCATTTGCATTTTTATTGCACCTGAATACAATAGACACTTTCTATTATCATCCCGGCACAGAGAAGAGCCTCTGTGTTTAATATGATGATGTTGTTCCATATAAAAACAATGGCGTTTATCAGCGAGAACAAGAGGCTGCGCACGGATGATGATTAGGGGAAAGAACAAGGTGCAAGTGGCTGACTAGCTTGACAGCGTTGTAGCTTTGTTATGTAAATCCTATTGTCATAAGTCGCCCAAATAAACAAACTGGAGAAGGAGGCTGTGCGGCAAGCCAAGTGATTAGCTGAATAAGGGGAAAAAAGTTTCGGGGCGTTCTGGCTCATTAATGTCTTCTCTCTTGCCCTGCATTCCAGAGTTGTTTTCACCAAGCACTTGTACACTCGGAAGGCCCTTAAGATGCCAGCGGGAATTCCCCCAAGGGAAACTGCAAGTTGACAGGGGCAATTTAAAAGGTTTTTTCGAGAGCCTTGTCTTCCTTGTCTCTGAATGAAATGCTTAGGCACTGTTCAAAACAATGTATTAAAGAGCACAGTGTGTCGCCACAGGTTTAGTCATTTGGGCATGTAATCTTTATGTTTTTCAGGTGAGCAGCATGTGTTCTCACACACCCCAGCGCAAGGCTCGTGCAGTGATATCGCCGGTGGAGCAGACGCTAGTCATTCAGCCCGTCAACTTTGATCCAGACGAGACTCTCTCTGGACAGCGCAGGTAACGGATGAACGAATATGTGTGTGTGTGTTTAATACCAAAGTAGCCAAGGGTTTGATTCGGTAGTGCGGAGGTGTTGTCTTGCACCCGAGCCGTAACACTGCAGAGTTTTGTGGTATTTTCTGTTCTAACCATATTCAAGTATTAAACCATATTATAGTATTTTGTTGAAGATCATGAGAAACTATACATGCAATACGAAAAATCATCATCAGCCTCCTCCTATAGTACAGATTTTGTTTAATTTCGGTTATAGCCGACAGTGCCTTATCATAGTAAAGGTGCGTCGTACATTTGTAAATCAATCATCTGACAAGCCAACCTTACTGTAATAGTAGACAGAACCAGACAAAGTAAATGCACACACAGCACGTGCATCTTATGTATAATTTAAGTTTTGTAACATTATTTTTCTGCTTCAACATATTGCTTACACTACAGTTTTGTAAAGTCTATAACATGGTATTCCATCAACATATACTGTAGATACAGTACAGACCAAAAGTTTGGACACACCTTCTCATTCAAAGAGTTTTCTTTATTGTGTTCTTTCTTGTGTTCTTTAGCCCAAACAAGTCTCTTCTGCTTGTTGCCTGTCCTTAGCAGTGGTTTTCCAGCAGATATTCTCCCATGAAGGCCTGATTCACACAGTCTCCTCTTAACAGTTGTTCTAGAGACGTGTCTGCTGCTAGAACTCTGTGTGGCATTGACCTGCTCTCTGATCTGAGCTGCTGTTAACCTGCCATTTCTGAGGTTGGTGACTCGGATGAACTTATCCTCCGCAGCAGAGGTGACTCTTGGTCTTCCTTTCCTGGGGCGGTCCGCATGTGAGCCAGTTTCTTTGTAGCGCTTGATGGTTTTTGTGACTGCACTTGGGGACACTTTCAAAGTTTTCCCAATTTTTCTGACTGACTGACCTTCATTTCTTAAAGTAATGATGGCCACTCGTTTTTCTTTACTTAGCTGCTTTTTTCTTGCCATAATACAAATTCAACCTCTTTGAATGAGAAGGTGTGTCCAAACTTTTGGTCTGTACTGTATATATAGTTCTATCCGTTTTCATCCAAATGAGAATGGGTTCCCTGTTGAGTTCGGTTCCTCTCAAGATTTCTTCCTACTGCCATCTCAGGGAATTTATTCGTCGCCCTCGGCTTGCTCATCAGGGACAATCTTATCATTTTGATTCATACACATTCATATTTCATACATACTTAAATAATTCTTTTGATTGTGTAAAGCTGCTTTGCAACAATGTCAATTGTTAAAAGCACTATACAAAAAATAAAAATAAAAATAATATATATATATACACACACACAGTATATATACTGTACATATATATATATATATATATATATATATATATATATATATATACTTTTATATATATATATATATTTTTTTTTTTTTCTTCTTTAACATGAATCATTTTGTTCATAAAACATGTTTTATTACATGTTTTATTTTTACATTTAATAAGCATAAAACCTTATCCAACACCAACCGGCCCTTTGTGTAAAAGTAATGGTCCCCTATAGTTTCTCAATCCTCCAATTAAAGAAGGAGTCAGTGACCCTCAAGAAAGGTTGTTGATATTTCATCACATCAGCGAAACAGACTCCTCCCTGCATCCATTGCTCTGTCAGAATGTCTGGCCCCCAAATATATGGCCCGGGCTAGCTGACCAATATAAGTATAAAATGTCACTGAGCACGAATGCACCCTTTTGCTGATTGGCTAGAGCAGTGTTGTGTATAGCAGTTAGTGCCACTTTTTGATTTTTCCATTTATAGACTCAGGTCCAAGCTTGAATTCTTTTTTAGCACACACACACACACACACACACACACACACACACACACACACACACACACACACACACACACACACACACACACACACACACACACACACACACACACACACAGAACAAAAATCTCTCGGTCAATAAGGAGGTATATTTACTAAATTTGATGAAAGTGTATTGACCAACTGTAAATGATAATTGGGTTCAATTAGGCTAGACAGACCCAAATGATTTCAGCTCTATTAAATTACAACATTGCATCAATAGAACACTTCCGCCTATATACAGTATAGTGTGCTGAGAGGTCTCAAAACCCTGAAATTCTGGAAAAGATAAGAAATAAAGATATTGAAAATATCAGTTTAAAAAGAGGTAAAAAGCCAATTCTGGGTGAATTGACAGTTAAATGAGAGACATTATTCAGTGAGTGAAAACTTAATTCACAGTAGTGAATCTTTTCAGACTTGGCAGACTTCCTAAGGATGCAGCGTTCATGGTTCCACATTTAGAAAGAGACTGGGGAAGGTTGTTATCTGTGGAGGAGTTGGAAGGCTAAAACTTCTGCTGACCAAAATAAACAATGGCATGTCTCATGTTTTCCCCGCAAGGACCATAATGGGCCCAGAACCCACTGAATCTGTCATGAAGTTAACCCATCATTCTGATAGAAAAGAACATCATGCCAACAGCATTGTGGGTGATAGTTTGATGTGTGGGTAAGTTTCGCTGCTTCAGGGCCTGTCCATAATTGATGGAAACATACATTCTGCTTTCTACCTGCAAAATCCTGAAGGAGAATGTCCATTCATCAGGCTGTGACGTGAAGCTCGAGCACAGGTGAATTATGCAGCAAGACCGCAATCTGAAAAAAGTTTGGGTTTGAAATAGGTTTGGCCTTGACCTGATTTAAACTCCACTGAGATGCAGTGGCTGGACCTTAAACAGGCGGTTCATGCCCAAACGCTCCCAGTGTGGCTGAAATAAAGCAACTCTGCAAAGAAGAATTGGCCAGAATTCCACATTGATTGACAAAGACAGATCTCTAGTTATCTAAAGCATTCCATTGCAGTTGTTTTGTCCTTTAATAAATGATCAACATCTTTCTAGACTCTGTATCTCCCACGACCCTGTCCAAGATAAAACATTTACCGAAAGTGCATGAGTGCCTGACTGAGTGAGACAGGCAGAAATGCAGAGAGCAAAGCAGTTGAGAGCCAAATATTTCATTTGATTACCGTACTTAAAAAAAAAGAAAAGAAAAAAAAAAACGTCTTCGCTTCCTACAATTACTTTGTATGTTCCATGTGAAGTACAAAACGTTAAAACGACAGTTTTAGGTCTAGTTGCCATCATATATATTTGGGATATTATAAATGAATTAAAAGATGATATTAAAATTAACATCCATGAAATTTGATTATTGATATAAACATAATTTGCAATAAAACATCACCAGACTTCTGGATAACCTTATCAAAAGATGTGTAAAATTTACACATAAGATTTACTGTACTTGGCTATATTGTGCAGTCTGACTACTTGAGATAGCTGTAGTACATTACCTTGTTGAATGACTTATTGCTCCACTTTGGAAACAAAAAGAAAAAAAAAGAAAAATGACAGGAAGTCAATAGTGTATCTAATGGCTGAATAATGATTAGAGCTACTCACGGTGCATTTGTGTCTTATCTACAACTCAAACAATCCGCTGGTGTCTCGTACAGTGGCAGTCTCGAGAGCTGGCTGGCGTGCTGTAATAGATAGCTCTCCAGCACAGCACTCCACACACACTTTCAGTGCGCTCTCAGCAAGTATAATGTTCAGGGCTGTCCTCTGATTCTGCCCTTAACCTTCACCTGGCTGTCCAGAGGACTTGTGTTCAGCTCTGACTCGAGTCACCTCTTAATGATGGCTTTAGCAATGCTGGCCTGTGTATGTGTGTCTGGGAGTGTGTGTGTGTGTGGATGTGTGTGATAGAGTGTGTGGATGTGGCTGAGTGTGTCTGTGTGTGTGTATGTGTGTGTGTGTGTGTTTGTGTGTGTGTGTGTGGGAGTGTGTGTGTGTACAGTATGTGTTTAATAGTGTGTGTGTCTGAGTGTGTCTGTGTGTGTGTGTGTATGTGTGTGTGTAGTACTGTGTTACTGTGTACTTCTGTATGAGAAAAATATGACCAAAAATACATCTAAACTCCAACACTACAAGGCAAGTTTTTATGCGTATGTGTAATGTGTAATATGACTACATAAAATATTTAGATAGACAGACAGACAGACAGACAGACAGATAGACAGACAGACAGATAGATAGATAGATAGATAGATAGATAGATAGATATGATCTTGAATTAAATGTCAAATTTCTATTAAATGAAAAAAATTTGACATTTGACTTTGTTTACAGATAAAATTAAATAGTTATACTCTATGCATTTCAGTAATGAAACTGGGTATTTGATCTTTACAGGTGTGTCTGCAGGTCTATGTGTCTATGTGTGTGTATGTGTGTGTGTGTGTGTGTGCGTGTGCGTGAGGTGATGCTGACGGAGAGCGGCTCATTAACACTGGCTTTGTCTCCCGCCGTGACAGTGACATTGAGCTGCCTTCTGCCTTTTCCATCTTGCGAGCTTCCTCCCTCCCTCCCGCTCACTGATGAACAGATGAGTGCATGTGAGCCAGCGCAGCAGGCTGTGAAGTCTGATCCTCAATGTCCATTTACTATCAAAACACTGCAAATTAACGTATTTTTACACGTCGAGGCACGAGGAAATGGAGAGGATCCGATTTCCCCATCTCCCCTCCCACCCTCATTTCCTTTATATATTTTTAGATGCTTGAATCTATAGTGTTTTTTCCTGAAATCTCTCAACTAATCCATATTTCTTTTTCAAACACGACTCTTTTCATACGGTATATCTGCTCCTTTTTCTTTGTATTTATAGAGAGTTTATCCAGAGTCTGAGGGGCTTCAGTTTCTTCTATGGCAATCTTGGGGAGACGCTGTGCAGCCGAGAGCCAGCGGCACTCCCCAACGGCTCCCTCTGCTGGAACGGGCAGGAGATGACAGACAAGTGAGTAAACAGCAGCAGTGCCACAGTACACATGGACTCTATGGTATATGAATGCCCTATTCATTTTAATATATGTTTTCATGCATCATTTCTCTCATGTATCACTATGGACTATAAAGCAGAATGTTATGCATTTATCTTCCCACATTTCTTCCTAGGATATTGGCATTTCATAATCTCCCAAGGAAACATATTATATGCTGCTGTTTGTAATGTAATGCTGAGGAATATTTTGTATGGGAGGCGATTGACTTTGGTTGTGTGGTGTGCCTGAGGCAGGGAGAGCGGAGGTAGGTGAACTGAAGGTTGTGTTTGTCGAGAAGTGATGAGCTCTGCACACTCCATCCCTCGCTTGACAGGCGTTGGGGTGTAAATCTTGACTCAGGCTGCGTGAAGGGTTATTAATGTCGTCGAAGCTGTTGCTTCTCTCCGCTTGCTTAATTGCTCCTTCGAACGCGTTCACCGCCTCTGTGTGGCTCTGCGCTCACCCAGTGGAACCCAATTTGGAGTTTGCTGTATTTCACTTTGCCTTGTGTCTCTGCACCTCCACCTTCCAGAACCTTCTCTCATTTTTGATCGGAGCCTGGATAAGACTGGATGCAGACTACATTTGTGCATCTGCGCAATTAAAAAATGAACATCATGATAAACTCATGTTAATCTGTACTGCCCTCAATGGCATTAGGTCATTATAATGTTATAATTATAACAATTTGTTTGGAATATATTTATTCCTTGGTGTCTATCTACATGGCAACTGGGTTCATGCTGGTGTCATGCTGCTGTATCCGTGATGGACGTGGTATATATATATACAGTATATGTCACTGTTGTATTTTTTTGTGTGTCAGCATATTGGAGCTAAGCTGTTCACTCAGGTGCTTTAGATTTGAGACGTGACAGTGAGGAGAATAGATAACGGCAGCTAAGCTCAATCACTGCAAGCTGATGGGCAGCGAGCTTTAGGAATGTCAGCGGCTAGAGAATGTCAGTGGCCACTCTCCCACCTTCCAGAGATAATGAGAACCAGACATGGGGAGAGACAAATAGCACAGAGCAGTAGACAATGTGCAGATATAACGAAATAACATTTGTGATGAGATTATAGTTTGCCCGGAATATAGTGAAATTATATACAGAATTATAGGGCAAAACATCATATATAGTTTTACATAACTTCTTCAAGGGTTCTTTTTTAGTGCCAGCTGATCAACCCTCCTATAATTCCTAAGAGTATATTTAACTTCTATATATAATATATATAGAAAGATATATATTTTATATACATTTATATACTTAGTGCTCAGTTTTCAGGATCTCACTTGATGCATTTGTCCAAATACATTACACAGCTGACAATATGGAGAAAATGTGCATAAATGTAATGTACATAAAACACCAAAACGCTGAAACAACAATCTTAAGCTATTAATGTTTAGAGACATGACTCTTAGTCTCTAGATTTTAATTCTGTTGAAAATCTGTTGAATAAATTGTACAAAACTCACTCACTCATCCATCGTCTATAACGCTTAATCCTGTATTCAGGGTCACGGGGGGCCTGGAGCCTATCCCAGGAGACTTAGGGCACAAGGCAGGGTACACCCTGGACAGGGTGCCAATCCATCACAGGGCACAGACACACATACACAATTTGGGAACGCAAGTTAACCTAACCTACATGTCTTTGGATTGTGGGAGGAAACCGTAGTACCCGGAGGAAACCCACCAAGCACGGAGAGAACATGCAAACTCCATGCACACAGAAATGGGAATCGAACCCGGACCCTGGAGGTGCAAGGCGAAAGTGCTAACCACAACTTGTACAAAACTGCGTAATATATATATATATATATATATATATATATATATATATATATATATATATATATATATTTTTTTTTTTTTAAACTTTGCGTATACAAATATGTATATGATATGCTATGACTATCTACTAGGCCCAGTGCAGTGTGTAGACCCGGTATGTTGAATGGTATGAATGATTCATAGGTCTCTGTGTGGCTTAAAAAAAAAAAACATTCCTCTGAAACTGATCACCAAGAATAAGAGCCAAAAAACTCCTTTGCTTTGGGGAGCCTGGAGAGCTACTCTTCAAGACTGTATTAAAACTACAAGAAAGTCTTTCGTGTGTGTGTTTGTTGGATCGTTGAAACTTTTACAAAATGCAAACCATGGGAAAGTTATTTCTTATCTTCATGCAAGAATTTTCATATTAAAGAGAGAGTCCAGTCTGAAATTAGCCTAGAAACATGCGCTCTCATCACTTGCAGGTCATCGCAGGGCATCTTTTGCTCAACACTATCTGGGGAAATATAGGAGAATGAAAAAATTCACATTGAGCTTTTGTGTTTCTCATTCCTGCATTCTTATCTTCGCATTTCTGCACAAATTCTGACAAATCCTATTTTCTGTACTACTTTGGCTGAGCAAGCCCTACACCATTCTCTTATACTGTACATCTAAATCCACAATAAAGGTTTGGAATAGCTCAGGATATTTTAGACTGGAAACTGATATACATTTAAGGGTCCGGATGGTTTGGTTTCTGGCAAGAATCCGTGGACGTCTCTTTCTTTAGAAGAGTGATAAATAGGCTGCCATCATACTGAAATTACTGACAAAGCAAAGGTAGGTATTTACAAAACCCAAACCGTTGCAGTAGTTCCTTTGGGAGAGCAGATCAAATATATTTGACAGTGGTTTTGTTTAGCCCCAGATAATCAATGCAGGGCCTGAGTCCACTCTTCTTTTTTTATACAGAAAAATAACATAGCCCATGCTGGTGAGTGGGTTGACCAACATAAATAATTCTTGCTGTCTGGCCATGAGATTTGTGGATCATGGTCTTGCATACACGGGAATCCCAGGACGATTCGGAACTGCATAGGTACAGTGATTAGTAGTGAGATCTCTTTAAAGTGCAGTGCTCCAATTTGCAGGGTGTGAGAGTGTGGCTGCTGATAGGAGCAAGCAATAAAGATTGTTGCAGCTCTGCGATCAATTAATGCTTTAAAGACAAAATGCTTAGTTGAGTGTAAAGTATGATCTGCACAGGAATGGTAAGATCGTGATGAGTAACTAAGGGAACGTGAGTGGCTTGCTGAGATTTGACCTAACAGCGTACTGCGATATGCTGACGGCTGCAACGGTAGAAGTACAGCTGTTCACTACATTGCTGCAGACGATCATTCTTACTCATAGATCATACTCGGCTCACCTGCATCGGCTCTGGTAGGAGAACTTCTTGATTAGACGGAAAGGGGTCTTCTTTTCAGCACGGCATGGAGGTGAATGGACATGTCAATCAATTCATCCACTGATACAGGGATCATGTCATCCCTGCAGGTGAGGTCCATCAGCAGACCTGCCTTGAGCCACTAATAAAATGCTCCATCCACTTCTGGCTGCCATGGTACAGAAGTTCGGTGCATATTGTGTAGTGACTTTGGTTACCCTGCTTAAGGATGAGTAGGCGTTCGCCTACCTCTTTTCTTTCAGAAGGGAAGACACACAGGAATCTCTCCAGGAAATAATCGTAGGAGGTAATGCTTTCTCTACCTTGATTCTAAACCTCTGTAGCCCACCGAGAGCTTTTCCGGTCAGGAGGCAGATGAATTGGGCAATCTTGGCCTGCTCACTGACCCCCTCTTGGTCAGTGGAGGATAGTGAGCATCAGAGCCGATGCACCCCCTGGGCTCCACAGAAAATTTCTCCGTTCGAGCAGCGAGTCAGCTGCACAATTTGTTCATGTACTTGCTCGAGCTCCAAGTGCCTCTTCTTGGTGTACTGCCCTTGGTTCTCTAGGAGATGAAGATGGTGAGGTATTCTCTCAGGCAGTTTTGGACAAACACAATTGCAGGTCAAGCAAACTGTTCTGAAGAATTATCAAAAAAACATGTATGAATATCAAACCCAAAATGATTTGCAATCTCAGAATCAATAAAAATTTTAAAAGCCATTGATTTCATGCAATTCCTAGATTTCATGGTGAGCTACAATCATGGCTGCTGCAAACCTCAACGCCCATCACAGCTCTTCACCTGCAAGCTGTTGCTCCCTGGAATTCTGCCTAGAATTTTGCTCATTCGTTTGTATCCAACCATCTCCTATTTAAGCAAATCATTTGTTTGTTTTTCGACCACATTCTTACTTTCTGTTTTGGATTGTATACCCTGGTTTCTGCTCATTGAAAGTTTCAACTGCATTTGCTTATTTGAGAGGAGGCTCACTGGTATGTTGTTTTGGCTGCTTGGGAAGGTTAATGGCAGGCCACGCTTAACATATAACCAAGGCTTTTCTCCCCAGGTTATTCAGTCGTTACCTACCCCGAGAAATACACAGGCGATGCATAAACTGCCAGGGGCTGCTGCTACAGTGCTCCCTTCTACAATGTTCTCTACCCAGATAGGATGGACTGAGCAACACAAAAAATCACCAGTTTTATCTGGCTGCTTCCCAGTACTCTTGGCTACGGTGGTCTGGAAACAAAGTTCTATGTTCAATGTCTTTCTCTGATCACTTTGTCAGGCTCTTTAAACTTGGCTTCGATTTCGACACAGCTTCTCGTTGTGACCTTAGAAAAAAGAGGCACCTCTGATATGCTGTGGAATTCTGTGTGCTCGCTGCGGGCAGTGGATTGAATGAGACAGTGATGAAAGCTGCATTCCAGCAGTTCCTGGATCAGGAAGTGCTCATTGAAATGGTATGTTTATTTCTCCACTGATGGACAAACTGTATAACAGACATAAACAAGGATAACACACAGGAATAAAAACGGCTTGGCAAGAACCTTGCAGAAGAAAACACAGGACATTACTTTGCAGTTTGGTGAGTGAATCGAGAGCCCCTATATGTGCGTGTGCTTAGTGGTTAGCACTGTTCTCCTGCATCTCCTGGGTTCGGTTCCTGCCTCGGGTCTGAGTGCATGGAGTTGTTCTCTGGTTTCTTCCCACAGTCCAAAGACATGCAGATTAGGCTAGTTGGCGTTCCCAATGGTCACCATTGGCCTCCACGGTCCCTAAGTGCACTACAGAGGTTCCAAGATGGATGGATGGATGGATGGATATACAGTAAGTTTGACACGCCTTCTCATTCAAAGAGGTTGAATTTGTATTATGGCAAGAAAAAAACAGCTAAGTAAAGAAAAACGAGTGGCCATCATTACTTTAAGAAATGAAGGTCAGTCAGTCAGAAAAATTGGGAAAACTTTGAAAGTGTCCCCAAGTGCAGTCACAAAAAGCATCAAGAAATTGGCTCACATGCCGCCCGCCCCAGGAAAGGAAGACCAAGAGTCACCTCTGCTGCGGAGGATAAGTTCATCCGAGTCACCAGCCTCAGAAATCGCAGGTTAACAGCAGCTCAGATCAGAGAGCAGGTCAATGCCACACAGAGTTCTAGCAGCAGACACGTCTCTAGAACAACTGTTAAGGGGAGACTGTGTGAATCAGGCCTTCATGGTAGAATATCTGCTAGGAAACCACTGGTAAGGAGGCAACAAGCAGAAGAGACTTGTTTGGGCTAAAGAACACAAGAAAGAACACAAGAAAGAACACAAGAAAGAAAACTCTTTGAATGAGAAGGTTTGTCCAAACTTTTGGTCTGTACTGTATGGTGTGAGTGGTGTGACTTTCAGGATGTAGTGATCAGTAATATAAAGGACTAGAGTGTGTGTGCTGGGAAGTGTGTTCTGAGTAGTGTGTTAGTCCGGCACTAGTTCTAGCACATTTGTGACCCATCGTCTTTCTCCTTCCAATCGTATGTGCATTTGCAAGATTGTGTTTTGTGTGGATTGGTGGATTTGACTATTTCTCAAAACTGAACCGTACCATTTTCAGCTGTATTAATTCTTCCTACTTTTCTGGTCCTTACGTTCCTCAACAAATCAAAATAACTACTTCAAATACTACATCTTTGGAAGATTTTAGCCACGTTGCGAAGTTTAATTTGGTAAACTGAAAGTCATTGTGGAGGTTTTTAAACAGTTTTATTAATGCTGGTTTGCTGATTGGTATGGAAATTGATGTTTAGCATCAACTTATATAACTTCATTACTTTTTCCCACTTCTGTAATATGCGTAATGCTGAAACATAAAGGACTCGAACAATTACAGAGAAGTTACTTAAATTGATATATTTCATGTCATATCATAATACAAAAACCTAACCAGTGTAATGATTTAAAGCAAAATTTAACATGCAATACAAATAGTATCAAGGTACTTAATCAAAAAAATAATAGTAATTATATAGTTATTAAACAGTTAATATATAGCTATTAAACAAATTAAACACAATTATTTGTATTTAATACATAAGAGGCAGTAAGATTCAAGATTCAGTTTCAGGAAAGATTTTTTACTAAGTAAGTCAGTAAAGTTTAAGTAAAGTAAATAGCATTCTGTGTTTTAGTCTCTGGCTTTGTTCTGCTTTAGCTGGGGGAAAAAAATGCAGACATCCTTCCCACAAATATTCACCTCCAAAGTGACTGTGAGCTTTGAAAAATTTACTTCCATCTCCAAGGTGTGGTAATCAGCAGGGTTTCCCAGTGCGCACAGCAAAATCCCCAGTGTTGAAGTAACACCCAGATTGTTGTTTCACCACTTTCAGGGTTCATTTTTGTCAAATTGGACATTTAAAATTAATCAAAGATGCCTGGGTCCTAGAATGTGACTTTAACTGGGACAGCCATATGTTCAGACTGTATACTGACGACGCGCTTCTTAATTAATCTTTACATAAATGTCATATTTAAGCAATTAAAATTGATTAATCTTGAGATCATATACATTCAGCTTTGCCATTGAAAACGTAGTTTAGGTATCCATACACTCTCTCTCTCTTCATCTCTCTTTTCTGTTCATCTTTTCTATGTTCATATCTCTTTGTTCTGGAATATGTGTATGTATTATTAATGTAATAATTAAGGCCGGAAGGTGGCCTGTCATCAAGGCTAATAAGGAGTATAAATAAGTATGCAAATGTAATTTGGTTTAATGAAGAAACTCGGGATAGGGGCGATGAGACTGTGAATGATGATGGCTTATTTCATTGCTAAGAATGGCGCATGATCTCATATCCTTGTTTCTCCCTCTCCCTCTCTCTATCTCTCTCTTTCTCTTTTTTCTTTCTCTTGCTGTTATTTTTTTAATGAGTCGTTTATTTTGGTGTGATGTGATAGTAAGTCTTATTTACCTTCTTTGTGGCTGGTGCTGATGAAAAGTCACATTTTATGGGTAATGCTCACACCCTACCACAACCAAACAGGTTATGAACCGTTTTATTGACTGTAGTGGAGTTGTGAGATTGACAGTGTAGTGTTAGTGCAAGTGGAAGTTGTGTGTCAGCGTAGGATTTGTGGCAGTTGCTCAGTTCTTCTGTGTCCCTCAGTCTCTGACCAAGTAAGTCTCTAGTACACTAATTACATTTTAACTGGAGTAATGTACTGGAACATGAGTTTCATTGGTCTTCTGAGAAAGACAGAGAGCTAGAGAGAAGCACATATTAAACACATATAAACACACACACACACACACACGCACGCACGCACGCAAGCATGCACGCACGCGCACACACACACACACACACACACACACACACACACACACACACACACACACACACACACACACACACACACACACACACACACACACACAGAGAAATACCTACATACACATTTGGTATGATTACATAATTGAGTAAATTAGATTAAATTAAATTAAAGAAAGAGGAACAAATATTTGTGACAAAATGTCTATATACTGTATATACGTATGCATAAAAAAAATGTGCAAAAGTCTTAGGCGCAATATTATCTGTAGTACAAATTCTGTTATATAAGTTTATTATGTCTGCATTATTATGTACAAGACCATTCCCTACAAAGATACACTACAATTAATGAATAAATAACATTACAGAAGAATATTTGCATGCCTGTAAAGAAAATGACATATTACATGACAGACCAGTTTTCAGATGGGAAAAGAAAAAAATCACTAATGTCGACTCCTGGGTTTTGCATGAAAACAGAAAGGAGCGAGTGTGACGAAGTTACCAAAAGAACTCATATTCTCCAGCATGCTCAGTAAAACCTAACAGCTGTTTTACTTAGAACACTGCACACATCTGTATCGAACACTACCGCTTATGTTCAAGCAAAGAGTTTCCACACCAAATATTGACTGTTTATTGTTTATGTTATTACTTAGTGCTTTTTATAGAAGTTTCTTTTAATGTAGAAATGTTTTCAAAAGCATCAGTGCATATGGCTTTTCTTTGGATGTTCCCAAGACTTTTGCACAGTACTGTAAATATACTATATATAAACTATATAAACTCAGCAGCAATCTCATTTCCTCTCTTTCTGGTCCAATCATTCAGCATCAGCAGTATATTAATCACCATCCTAAAGTTGGATGTTTTTTATGTTTTAATGTACAGGAACTGGACTGAAAATCAGATCCAATAACTTGCCAAAAAATTAGAGCCAAAGAAGTCCTTCAGGAAGCCTGGAGAACTATTCCTCAAGACTACATTAAAAATACAAGGAAGTTTGGAACTTTGGAAGCAAAATATGAAAAAAAAAATGAGGGGAGGCTCAAGGCGTTTGTACAGTCCTGTATATGTGTGCACATTTTATGATTGGTGTGTAAATGGATGTGATAGTCAATTGCCGATTTATGGGGCCTCACTGCAAAACTCTAATCTTTTTCATTTGTGAAGTAGATGATATAAAATTTTATCTCCACATAAAGTGCAGCCATTCTCTTTGGAGAGTGAGCTGTAACTTCCTGTCTGAGTAAGTAAATATAGTTATGTATTAAATTCATGGAGCCTTTTTGTTCCTTTCACCTCTAGATGGCACTATAGTCCACATTTACTCTCATAACTCAGCTTCAATTGAAATGCTCTTCCCAGATTTCAGTTATACTGTATGTTTTGTAATTTGAGAAATAAAATAACTGGAGATCACGGCCCATGATTTTGATCACATAGCTTAATGTCTTTGTTGTGTTTGAATAGGTTTTCAGGGCCGGGCCCGAAGAAGAGCCACCCTCACGGATCAGACGCCAAACACAAGCACCCCGAGCCTGTTGTCAGCCAGATCATTGACAAACTCAAACACATCAACCAGGTGAGTTTGAATCTGTACATGCACACACGAACACACACACGCACACCCACACACAGATTTTCTGTTTGACTATTTTCACAACTCAACACACACATTGGGCTTTGTAGAGGTGCTTTATCAGGAGGAACCCAGTCATGAGGGCTGCAGGTATCTTCAAAATAGACCAGTGCTGGAGACACAGCAAAAGCCTGCCTTGATCCCTTGACAATACAGCAGCTGATCAACAAATCAGCTTTTCTCTGTCCATGTGTACAGATGTGATTTTTCAAACCCCTTGGACTTGGTAAAAATTTGTACAGTTTAAATGCAACTCAGGATCACACAGATCACCAATTGCCATCTTTAAATCTGATATCCTGAGTAAACTCTGCTCTGATTGAAAAATGTCTGGTGCCACGTTACAGAATATATTACTGTTTGCTTGCGTTTATTGTATTTCTGCCATGTTTCCTCCTCAAATATTATGATCCATAGTCACATGACTAAATAGAAGTTCAGAAATGTTTGTGAAAATTGGGATTTCTCATGGTTTAACAAAATGTTATTGTTTTAACAAAATTAACATTTAACAACTATTTAGACTTTCAGCCTTTAAAATTATTATACATTTAATGTGTATAAAAAAATATAAGTTGAATACATTGTTGTAAAAATGACATCTTTGCTTTCCTGAATTGTTTATCCACAGAACATAACGCATAGTAAAAGTAAAAGTAAAAAAAAAAAAAAAAAAAAGCTTTAGATTGCGTTGGGTTATGATAAACATATTAATATGTAATAATTTGAGATCCTGATTTTATTTAATCATAATTGTATTGTAGTTTTATAGTAATCACTAAATAAAGCTGCAGTACAATCAATAAGTACAGTTTAATAATAAATCAAATAAATATTTGCCATGTAAACCTACAGAAGATGGAAATTCAGGATGAAACCATAAGGTGCTCTATGGATTTAATGCAGGTTTGATTTTCCACAATGGTTGATTTTTCATTTTCAGCTGATTAAAACATTCAAGATGAGAAAAGTAAGTTAACAGAAACTTAATAGTGACATAAAACATAAGCAGTTGACATCCCGTCCAGTAATGATGAGTGGGTTAGGGTTATCAGCAGTGCTGTGTAAGCTTCGGTTCGCATCCTAATTTACTCTCCAGATAACAAATTATGACTAAAGTAGACAAACCAGAACGACCAGAGAGCATATTAATCTTTAGAAGCGTGTAACTGTCCGGAATGGTCATGTTCAAGACAAAGATTTAACAGATGAGTTGTAGTTTCACATTTATTAATATGTGGTGGAAAACAACATAGACCTACTTAGTCTACATACTTGGATTGTTTATCAGGTAGATATACAGTAAACGTCTGGTCATTCCACAGGAGGCAATTCTGTCAGATCCTCCATCACCTGAGTCAGAGTTTAGTGGTTAGCAAATCTGGAGAGAGAGAGAGAGAGAGAGAGAGAGAGAGAGAGACCATACATATTCAGATAAATTTGTATGAAACATTTTTTCTTTTTGTTAAGTAGAAATTGTATTGTCTTGCAGTGTTTTCACACACTTGTGCACTTTATGTTGCAGTATAATTTATTTATACCTTGTTATATACACACTGTGTTGTCTTATGTAGCAGTACCTTGCTGAAGGCGTATTGCTTCATCACTCTATGTACTGTATCTACTTGACTTATACAAGTCAACAAAACTTGAATCATTTTGCTTTCTGCTACACTTCACCCACGAAAAGTCACAAACCCACAAAAAAGTCTATTATCCCTACAGGATGCTGTCACGAATATTTGAAGATTTGCACTTTTTTAAATTATTTGTTGCATATGCAGTTTATTAAGAAAAAAAATGACTCTACTAGTAAGCACTAGGTTTGCATATCTGTAAATAGTCTGACTTTACTGGGTAACCAGGGACCCAGAAGGTGTTTTAGGTTGAGGTGCTGTAATTTCAAGCAGCATCTTTGATTTCACGCTAAAACGTGGATATGGATATGGATATTCCTAGGGATATTCCTGTGCATGGATATTCCTAGGGATATTCCTGTGCACAATGATAGTAGTGCAGGTCACATGGTGTTGAGTACTTTTCTATAAGTATACAGCTTAATCCTAAATTATAGACACGGTAATGTTTCTATAATAACAGCTTTCTCACAGAGAGATTGTATGGAAGGTGCATCCCACAATTTATAGCTAATAACACACGAATTAAAAATGCAAAAGAAAGCATGATGATATTGTACAATTTAACGCTGAGTGCTTTGTAAAGCTAGTAGATGGATATATAGATAGGTACAATACTTTATCGATCCTGAAGGAGATTTTTTGACACAAAACTTGTTCCTGCTTTCCATCGCTATTCACTGTTTTGGCTCTTTATTGAAGCTAAGGAGACCAAGAGCAAAGCTTGTCAGTGTTACTGAGAAACCGGACTGCATCAACGTCGATGGACATTCTGAAGCGTTTAACAGGCCTAGAGCACGACGTGTCATTCATTAATGCATTTTTAAGAATTTGAAACATGTGCAATATTAGAGTCATAGAGCGTCATCGTCATACAAAAATGATTCCGAATTCCTCATCTTCCTCTAAGTTTGTTTAGTGTAAATTACAGTATCTTAGCTGTCGCAGTGGAGCAGAAAGCTGTGGTTTTTGACTCAGTTCCACTTGGTTGTGTCTTGTTCATCGCAAAAATTATGTGGTGTTGAAACCTTGGTGTGCAGAGCCATAAGTCAGGATTACCCCTGCTTCCTTTTGTGTGTGTGTGTGTGTGTGTGTGTGTGTGTGTGTGTGTGTGTGTGTGTGTGTGTGTGTGTGTGTGTGTGTGTGTGTGTGTGTGTGAGTGAGAACTGAAGTTTATGGACATGTTATATGTGTGTTGCGTTATGTGTGTATACTGTCTGTATATGTGCATGAGAATTTAT
The DNA here is from genome assembly GCA_011419295.1 of Clarias macrocephalus. Taxonomy (NCBI): domain Eukaryota; kingdom Metazoa; phylum Chordata; class Actinopteri; order Siluriformes; family Clariidae; genus Clarias; species Clarias macrocephalus. Next base: position 34,290 of record JAAGKR010003763.1, read on the forward strand.
GTATGTTTGTGTGTGTTAACAAGAGAGAGAGAGAGAGAGAGAGAAGCCATTGCGGCATGGCGCTCACCAGGCATGTCTGAGTGGATTAACATGGTACTCTTGTTTAAACAGGATGGAGCGGCAGATCTGAGCAGGAGGTGGGGGAAGTCCAGGGGTCTGGGCTAGGTTCACTCCTCCTCTGGGACAAGGCGTCATTTTCTCAATTACTCCATTGCATTACCTCATGCCAGCAGGCTTCTTCTCCCCAGCGCTCTATGTGAAGCGGATAGCCTGGCTTTGGCTTGAGAAAGCGTGCTTGATAAATGTAGATAGACATTCCAGACATGCTGGTATGACCACAAATTGCCAAGCAAACACACACACACACACACACACACACATACACACTGATCACGTGATCCCGGTTCAAGTCTATGGAGGCTGTGAAGGCAGATCAGCATTGCTGACACACTGAGTGTGCTTCGGCGGAGATGAGTTCCTGTAAGCGAAGGGCAAACACATCTGTTATTCTTATAAACATCCATACACCCACACACACACACACACACACACACACACATACACACACACACACACACACACACACACACACACACACACACACACACACATACACACAAGAGGAAGTTTGTAAAAAGTTTCGAGATGCTGGTTGGTAGTTTCACGATTATGTGAGGGTAGAGTACAGACAGCTCTACATGTACCACAAACTTACCCTGATTATACACCGTCCCGAGAGAGGCGGATTCAAACAAGTTGCAACAGCAACCACATAAACGCTGCCGAATAAATCGAAATGTCTTTATTCTGTTTTCTTAAGATGAACAATCAAAATGATTTAGCTAGATTACAGCATTGCTGTTCAAACAGCCCAGGCACTCAATTAACATCCGGCGTGCCTGTTGCGTGGGGTTTATCTGAATTTCATCTGTCACAGTTTGTTTCTGGTTAGGCCTGCGTGCTATTTTTGTTTTTCAAATAAACCAGATCTCCGTTAGGTTTCTACAGGCAGGAATTCAAATTCATTCGTTTTTTTGTTAGGGAACCTTACAAAACGCGGTGTGTATGAAGGGCAAAGTGGCTTTAGAGTCATTTCAAGTACAGTATATAGTGAAAAGAAACACCACCGTTACCATAGTGATACATAAAACAACACGGCATGACACGTGACCACACATATCTAATGTCTTTTCTGTATCAAGTGCTTCCCACACATTTAGTTCTCTAAGCCCACAGAAACCACACTCATCCATAACACATGCATTCCCAGCCACAGCACCATGCAGGATCCGGTCCCTAGAGATCACTACGATGTATTCTGAATGGTGGTTTTCTAGAAAGTCCTTTAAACTTGTGAGCTATCTCATTTGGGTATCGAAAAAAGACGGGATCATTGTGACCCTGCTCTTAACAGGCATGTCTAAGTGGATTAACATTGTGCTTTGTTTAAACCTGACAGAGAGACGGATCTAAACAACAAGGTGCGGCAAGCCCAGGGGTCTGGGTGAGGTTCACTCCTTCCCTGGGACGGGTCGGCATGTGGGTCAATGGGTCAATCATTTTAAATCACCTTATAATCAAATAAGACCTGATACATGACCCGGATACGACAACACTGCTGAGAAACCACAAAGTAGAACAGCAGTAAAAGTCTCTCTAAACATCTTGAACAAAAAAAAAAAAACCTTGAAGCTGAAACACACAAAGTTGGCAAACCAGATGCCATCCTAAAATGAAATAATCAACAGCACAAGCCGAATTATTCAATTAGCCAGTGTTAAACTATTCAGCATGACTCCGAGTGGAGGCACTCTCCCCACTTTATTGCCATTTAATTGCAAGCTACTAACCTTAAATCTAAAAAAAAGCAGACAAATTGCGCAATAGCGGAGCACATGGTGACATCCAGCCATCAATAACAAAGAGGACAGACTGCTTTAATCAAGTAATGTTGCTTGTAAAACAGTAATATGGACAAATCGACAAAGAACAAGATAATAGATAACACATCATGCTGCACAATGCGATCACTTACAATCCGTTTGAATGTACTCAGGTCGCATCTCTTTTTTTTTTTTTTTTAGCAGAAAGTCATTTGTGAAAACACTTTCAACACTCTTTTAACCACGTCGCAGTGTTTGTGACATATGCCTCTCTTCAAAATGACAAATTCATCCTTAATATTGTAGATCTGTCAGATTTTATGATTTTTACTCTTGCATGAGAAGCATGACTTCTTACAGTGATGTGCATTTATATTTCATATTTCATCTAGTTTTAGGAGGCCTGCAGGATTTTCTTTCAGTTTGCATCCATGAGACAACATCAGTAAATGGGCTAAATTACAAATCTTTCTATAAAGAGACACATTACACCAATTCAAGATGCTGGTAAGCGAGATAGAGAGAGAGATGAAAGAGATTAAAGTGAGAGCAAGTGTGTTCGTTTTTATTTCTAATATCTGTCATGTCATTCAGTCCTAATAAATTATACATGAAATATCTGTTTCAATATATATTAAACATGCTAGTACATGACGTCCCCCCCACCCCACGCCGCCCCGCCCAGTCTCCGGTCCCCTAACTCAAGTATATTTCAGAACTGTGGGAAACACTGATACGGCTCTATAACTATAAAACAACTCTGGGTGTTGACCGAGTCATTTTTATGGAACAGTTAAATAGCGCTCCAGCATTAGAGACATTGTTTCAGACGCCTTGCGTGACTGGCTTCTCTCTAATGGCTTATGGGTGTCTAGCACTAGTGGAGCTCAATGGTTCAGTGAAGAAGTATTTGGTTTTAGATTAACTACCTCTCCTGACACTAGAACAGCAGGGACTGTGCTAAACACCCAGAAACAGTTTATGGAATTGGAAAATAAGGAAACCTTAGCCTGCTTCAGGATCGGCTTTCTCACGCCCAAACGCGGCTGATGTAATGCCCGAGTCGGGTCAAGTTCAAAGCAAACACACTTCCATAAACTGAGGGAATGAAATGACTGTGTGCTGAAGTTATTTAATGTCCGCAATCATTCAAAGTACATACAGTCTGAGATCTTATCTGCGTGCCGAACTATAGCTTCTCTACATTTATAGAAAAGTTTGCTGTGGATTCCTCGGTCTGTAAATCTTGTTGGAAAGTATCGGCGCATGCCCCGTATGAAAGTAATTATCAGCTGTTTAATAGCTGTTGCTTAGGAATTAGAAAAAAATGTTTGTGGACATAATGTTACACACATGTTTATATGGCTCACAGCATGTGCATGTGTGATGGTTCAGTTGTTGTATAGCTGTAAATGGGTACGTTGGTGAGTCGTCAACTATATAATAAGTTTATACCTATTTATAGCCTAGGTCACGATGGTGGAGTGGTTTGCTCTGTTGCCTTGCACATCCAGGGCCCGGGATGGATTGGCACCCTGTGCAGGGTGTACCCCGTCTCGTGCCCAAAGTCTCCTGGTAAAGGCTCCAGACCCCCCATGACCCTGTGTACAGGATAAAGCGGTATGGACGATAAGTGAGTGAGAGTGTCTAGGTCAGAAATGTTTTTAACCTGTTTACAGGGAAACCGTCAATAAGCGATCAAAGGAATACGATTATTTTAGGGCCATAATTGTAATCACGTGATAATCAATCCTCTTTGGAATCATCTGTGTGCCGACATCAAGGCAGATTTCTGAAATATGTGCTGTCTACTGTGATTATGTCTCATTTGCTCAAAATAGTACAAATCAGATTTTGTCAGGGTGAGAACACACAAAGCAAACAAACAGTCTGTCGGTGCTTTCCATTACATGCCGTCACAATCACATAGTATTGAAAATGTAATTTTCAAAGATATGTCAATATTTATGTAGGGAAAGCTATACATATTTGTCTCCTTAAGTGAAAAAATGTTTGTTCTTTAATTTCAGTAGTTATTCATTTCTCTTCAGTAACTGTTTTATTGTGGTCAGAGCTGTTCTATTCCAGTATCCATACTGGGACCAGTGAGTGCAAGAAAACACCCCAGGGATGCTGTTAGTAACGAGTCCATTTCGTTCAGATTTTTAAAGTGATGCATGACCAACATTTCTGAGGTTGACAGATGTTTATTGAACTTCTTAGATAGAAGAGTTTTTCCAGTAGTACATACTGTACTGTAGACCATTTTTTAAAAATAGGCACTTTTCTTAAATGGAATAGTTTGGATTTTTCTGTCTTAAATCAAAATTGAGGTCTTGGTTGTTAGAATTATTCCTGTTTTGACCACACAATGCGTGTAGTTTCATGCCATGCAAAAATGTGTTCTAAAGCTCAGCTGAGACTGATTTGAGGCTAGTTTTGGTTATATTTACATTTCAGCATTTGGCAGACGCTCTTGTCCGGAGCCACTTAAAACAAAAGTGTTTTGATGTTTCCATCATTGGATATTTCCCTACACTGGGTTACTAGGTTACTAGCTAGGAGTTCCAGCAGTCACAAAAAAGCTGTTGGGAAGTCGTGGTGGTGAGGGGAGCTAACGCATACGGCTAGTTCCAGTGAAAGGAAAGAGTTCACTAACTGTGAACGATACAGTACCAGCTCAGTACTCAGTGTAGCTCAGTGGGACTGCACAGGCTTTTTGTCTCAGCTGAACTCTGATTCCTTACATTGGACAAACTTTGAGATGGTTTAAGATGATTAAAAAAAATTATTCCTTTAAGGCCTATAGGACTGCGGGATAGAAAAAGCAGACTGAGGAAGCAGATTTATGTCAAATGTAATATGAGGTGATAAAAAAGAGAAATAAATAAAAAGAATCATATCAAATGTAAAATATCAGCATACTGAAGAAGAGACATTGCATGCTTATAACATGGTCACCTAGGACTTCCACCTTAACTATTTGGAAGCTTGTAAAATAGAACTACAAGCAGTCGCAGGAAAAACATTCAAAATTTATAATCATATTTATATATACAGTACAGACCAAAAGTTTGGACACACCTTCTCATTCAAAGAGTTTTCTTTATTGTGTCCTTTATTGTGTTCTTTAGCCCAAACAAGTCTCTTCTGCTTGGTGCCTGTCCTTAGCAGTGGTTTCCTAGCAGATATTCTACCATGAAGGCCTGATTCACACAGTCTCCTCTTAACAGTTGTTCTAGAGATGTGTCTGCTGCTAGAACTCTGTGTGGCATTGACCTGCTCTCTGATCTGAGCTGCTGTTAACCTGCGATTTCTGAGGCTGGTGACTCGGATGAACTTCTCCTCCTGCAGCAGAGGTGACTCTTGGTCTTTCTTTCCTGGGACGCATGTGAGCCAGTTTCTTTGTAGCGCTTGATGGTTTTTGTGACTGCACTTGGGGACACTTTCAAAGTTTTCCCAATTTTTCGGACTGACTGACCTTCATTTCTTAAAGTAATGATGGCCACTCGTTTTTCTTTACTTAGCTGCTTTTTTCTTGCCATAATACAAATTCAACCTCTTTGAATGAGAAGGTGTGTCCAAACTTTTTGGTCTGTACTGTATATATATAGATTATTGATTTTTAATGTTTATATATATAGTATTATTATTATTGAAAGCATTAGGTAAAGAATATCTTGTTAAGCGTCTCTCTTATTACATTCTTTTGGGTTATAGCTCTGCTTTCTCCTTTTCCCTTTTTCTCACCCTTGACCTTGAACTTTTGTACTCTAAATGCAGCGAAAAAATATTAAACATTTTCTGAAAACATATATTATACAAATATACCCACATTCGGGAACCCGGTGCTAATGGTGATGGTATGCTACAACACAAACAGCCTTACATGGTTCGGTCATGAATGAAGCTCAGTGTTGCACTTTGTTTTGGAAAAGGAAGAGTGCTAGAGAAGGATTTTCTTCTCATTTGTAGAAGACTAATCCTTATGTTTTTTGTTTATATAAGCGTGTTGCTTGCGAGCACTCTGGGGAGAAACGGGAGAAAGACTCGTGGATCGCCGTCATGCTCTCATGTGATCTGTGATCTCTGTGGCAATGCGTGTAGTTTCGCTTACACTGATTGTTGAATTAGATTTTAATATTTGTGTAACATGTCTTGCTGTCTCTACCTTCATTGAAACCATCTGTCGAAATTCCCAGAGTATTGGATTACTGCAGAGGGCAGCCTCTCTCCCAGCGAGCACTGCGGTGCGAATTAAAATGCTGCAATTATCTGATTGGCCTTTGATTCCTGGGCCAAACTCTGAGAAGCGTTTGAGCACGGCTGGAGAGGTGCGGAGGCACAAAGAGTGTCAATAATAAGATGTCCTTACATTTTTTTTTTTTTTTTGGAATGGAAATAAAACAGATTTGTGCTTTTGCAATATATAAGTTCATATATATTTGCAGCTTGTAATCTCTGATTGCATCATTCAGTAACCACCCCTGCATTTCTGTTTCTTTTCACTCTCTCTTCATCAGGACTTCATGACTTCTTAATTTGTCCTGTGGTGCCATTTTCCTTTATTACGGCTCTGTAACTGCAATTCTGTTCACCCCCTTTTCTTTTTCACGCTCCATTCTTTTCTCGGTCCCTCCCAAGAGTTGTTCTGCTCTCACCTCTTTTGTTATATGACACACTACAGTCCTGTTCCTGATCTCTTCCCTTTACTATTTCTCTTTTAAACACACACGCACACACACATACATACACGCACACACGGACACACAAAGCATGCTCAGTGTTAGCAGTCTATGCTGCTAGGCAGTCATTTTCTTTATGTTATGCTTCTAGATGAAGACTATACCATTTACTTCTTACATGGAAAAGTGAGGGATCAACTGACCGGAAATGTAGGAAGTCCAACCTACTCAAGGTTTTTAACTAATCAAGTTAGATAACTGAATTAAATTAGTATGAAATCTATGGCGCTGAATATAAGCCAGTGGTTCAATTCAATTCAATTTTATTTGTATAGTGCTTTTAACCATTGTCATTGTCGCAAAGCAGCTTTACAATCAGAAGGAGAATATGATCTACAGAATATGCATATCACATCCATATTGCATAGCATAAGGCTTTAAACAAAAAAAATCTCAAAAACGAAGGTAAAAAGGAAACATTTTTCTCTTCATGTATTTGACCTACTGCAGTTGAAATAAGAAAACATAAGCATGATAATATAAAAATATTTCCTAAACAGATTTTTTAAAATAATTTTTTTCAATAATTGTGAAGGAACACCAGCAGATACATTACTGTGGCCCCTAAAGCTCAGAGCATGTCAGCTATTCTTTGTTTTGCTGTCTTTTAAATAAACATACTGTACAGTTTTTAGGGCTCGGGATTGTATAGAGTGATAAATATCCTTTTTTTCTGCACAATAAGGCAATACAATGAACTGAATTGTAGTTCATCTATACAAGGTACAATGATATTCTGATAATTAGTAATTCCATCAAAGATGACATGTACAAGACAAGTTTATTTATTTTTTTGTGGTTCTTGTAGTTAGTTATTCCAACCGCTTGAAGGACGTTATGCATTAATGAAGTAATACATTAGCATTAGTGGCCTAGCTTTAGCTTGGCCTCCAGGGTTGGGGGTTTGAATCTCACCTCCATTCTGTGTATGTGGAGTTTGCATGTTTTTCCTGTGCTTTGTGGATTTCCTCTTGGCACTCTTCCTCTTGGTGTTTCTAATTTGGGCATAGTGTATGATGAGCTGTGTGTGTGTGTGTGTGTGTGTGTGTGTGTGTGTGTGTGTGTGTGTGTGTGTGTGTGTGCTTGTACCCTGGGATGGGTTGGCGACCCCCATCTAGGGTATACACCCACCTTGTGCATTGAGTTATCTGGGATAGGCTCCAGGTCCCAGGAATGACAAAATACAAGTAATAGATTTGTCATGGTAATAACTTAACACTAAGCCAAAGCGATTGATTTTTACCAAATTTTAGATCCAGATTATCAGGAAATATTAACTATTCTGGTTGAATTTTCTGTGATAGAAATGCATAGAATGAGATGGGATTAGGCACAAGCATCAGCATGCTGCCTAAAAAGCAAAGGCATGCAGTAAGGCATAAGCGCTTTTAAAAAATTTACACCCTCTGTTGAATTAACTAAATGTTTTTACACAAAAAGTGATGCAACAAAGCAAAAGATTTTTTTTTTTAATATATATATTTTTTTTATGGCATAAGGGCATTTTCCATTAAATTTCTTCACATGGGCCGATTGCGATGAAACAAAGCCTGAATGTTACCTCAAGCTCTGCCAAATACACAAATGAAAACCCCATTACAATTTGTCCAGTAGTTTCTATGTGATGCATGCACAAACAAACAACAAGATAAAAATTAGAAAAACTATCTTGATGATATCTTCAACGTACAGACACGGCAACTTTACAGATTTATTATATGTATAGATATTCTATATACTTCATACCAAACTCGCTAATTCCCAGATGATGAAGCTAATGCTTTTCTGTTGCATCACTTTTTGTAAACAGAACTCAGAGAAAGTAGAAATATTTGCCCACAAAATCAACTTTAATATGTTGTTAAAAAGAAAACGCAGTTCTATTTGCTTCTGACAGAAAACTGGATTTTTTTAGGAACACTTTAGAGGCGACATGGTGGGTAGTGGCCTGGCACCTCCAGGGTCGAGTCCCACCTCGGGTCTGTGTGCGTGAAATTTGCATGTTCTCCCATGCTTAATGGGTTCCCTCTGGGTACTCTGGTTTTCTCCTTCTGTCCAATGACATGCAGATTAAGCTACTCTCTGCCTTGTGTGTGTGCTTGTGTGCCGTGCGATGGACTGGCTTAGTCCAGGGTTAGTCAAGGCCCAGGTAACCTGTCTCACCCCATAATTCCGATGCGAGTGAGAAACTTTACTGCTTTCATTCAATTCTGATCACAGCTTATTGTTTTGGTTTGGTGCCAGTGTACGACATGAAACAGTACACCTAAACATAAAATGCTGCAACATCAACTGAGAGTGCACCAAGGGAACAGCGCAGCAGGATCTGACAGGTCAATAGACACCATTTTTACAATTAATAGACAAAGGAAAATAGATGTTGCAACAGGCTTTATGATTACCCAGAGACTTAACATTAGACAAGAGACATGAGGCAAGATTCAGCGTGTGCAAAGTGCAATGCAAAAAAAAACAGAGGTGGTTCAGTAGGATGGCTATGGAGAGGGACGGATAGTGTGTTGTTTGGGTGGTGGTGGATCTGTAGCACCTCTGTGATGGCAGCTTGACAAACAAGTGGTTGCTTGTATGTTTGGTGTCAGCAGCAATTTTCACTGCGGTTCTCTTTCGCCCCGATGGTGTCGAGGTGCTTGTTTTGGTGAGCTCACAGTCTATGAACTTCTCAGCTGAGTGGATCACTTGCTGGTGTTACAGATGGAAGAGACACTTTTATCAACCAGTATAACATGATCCAGTATAGGAGTGTGAGAGTTCCGCCGATAAAGTGTGTCACTTGACGGGGGAAGATTTGACATTTCACAACTTTGCACCGCCTCATTGCAGCCCCTTTCCTGTCTTTAATCATTCACTCACCTTGCCTTTTTATATTCAGTAGTTGGAACCCAGTATGCTTCCCACAGTGTTCTTTCCCCCATACTAACCTAGCTTTTTTTTTTCTTCAGCTCTTTACTATCTGTCTCTCATGAATTATGTCTAACTTTTTTTTTCACTTTCTACCCCTGAATTCTCTGCTTTGTTTTACCAATCTGCCTCGCTTCCTCCCCATACATCTGCTGTACAACTCAAGCTTGCATTCTTGTTCTCTCTTATTCATCTTCCTCTCATACTGCTTCTATCATTCACTCTCTCCCCTGCTGGCTAGGAGGTTAGGTGGAGAATGTAAGAGGTCTTTTCCTTCCAATTAGTTGGCTGCTAATGAGGCTGAACCTCTTCTTTCCTCCCTCTCTTGCTCCGTATCTGCCCCCTTAGCCCGGAAGCCCGAGGTTGATCTACCCCTCCTATTCCACCCTTTACCTCCCATCTCCTACTTAATCCCCCCCGGCAGACTGCAATTACCCCACTGTAAGTCGACAACAGCCTCCCGGCAAGGATGCAGTAGGAGAGCTGACTCAAAGTAAATTATAATACGTTCATAGACGTCAAGGTCGGAGCACCATTTTAATTCCCACAGGCGTCGTAAAAGCCGAGATCAGCATAATTGTTACAAATAGCATTTAGTATGTGTGTTTATTTACTTATGATCATTTTAAGACATTTATTAAGCAGGAAGTCAATTAATGCCAGTAAAAGGATGATATTATAGTCAAGTCCATGTAGCTCATCATATTATTGTAGATCCTGCAGCTTTTAAGGTAACTGGAGCAAATGGATAGCATGTTCCGTTCAAAAAGAACTTTGATTATCCGCCTTCTTCTTCTTCATGCATAAATAGTTCACTAGCTCAGGTCATTGCAGCTTCCCAAGTCTGTAGTTCCTGAGAGAGAAAGAGGCCTACAGGTGGCAGCGTTCTTGCATTCTTTCTCACACTGCAGTTGTAATCAGAGCCTCCCCCGGGTTGCATGGGAGAGTTCGGCCGCTCCGGTCCGTTCTCATGGCTCAGGACTGCGGCGCTCACGCGGACCTTCCGTCAGCAATTTTCACTCCAGGAGGCACAAAGGGAGCCTCTCGTAAAGGTCAGAGGTCCCGCTTCCTGTTTCCTGTCTGCGCCAGGTCATCAGAGGGTCTACTTGCGAGGGTCGCGTACCCCTCCGCCTCTCTTCCTTTTTGTTATGGGGGCCTCTCGACCCTGGCCTGCATTTTTACAATGAGAGAGAAGGCGAGGGAGTACGGTCTCACACATAGCGAGTGTGAAAGGACTGCTGAGTGTCACTGGCTGTCGGTGATAAGCCTGAAGTTAGGAATGAGGTGACAAACTCGTTGTGTCTCACAAATGGTCACGTCACATAATAAACAAAAATATATTTACGCAAAATTTTAAATACATACCAATTTCACGTTGTATATGTAAGGCATTAAACACAACAGGGGATGATGGTATCAGTGGTATGATGTGATGAAGACTGATGTGTTCTTTTCCTACAACACATCATGAAGTGTTTTATTTCTCTTACAACACAGTGAATCGCCAAGGCTTGACTTTTTCTTTTTATTAATGAATTGCACATTTAGCTTTTTAACCATTTAAATTTACCCATAATGTCGAGGAACATCTGTGAGGCAAGTTTGTTTCTGTTATCACTTCCAGACATTCCTTTATCCCCTTCCTTTTTTCCCCCCGCTGTATTGAACTTAATAAGAGAAAAAAATGTAGCATGTCATCTTATCAAGAAACCACAAAGTGTAAGCTTCTCTCTCTCTCTCTCTCTCTCACGGTGGAAAACTCCCATGCTATTACAGTGGTCCATGTCAATGAAATCTTGTTTTTTTCTTGGTAAATAACATCACATATTTTTATTATTTACAGAATAGATCACATCAATTCTCTAAATGAGCTATTAATGTATGGACAAATATTTGTAGAGGCCTGACCATTTGCAGCGTATTGATACGTTGAGCATTTTGAAATTCCGATGGTCAAATTAGACTTCAGCTTAAGTGTTTACTTGGACACTAAGCCGATAGGATGTGTGTTTACATACTCCAAGTGGTTAGAACATGGACACAATAGTTATTCGTACTTACTTTTAATCTGCTGGAAGAAGAAGGATAGCTTCACATGTTTTTTAACAAAAATCCTGTTTTCTGCATTATGACTGGCTACAAGGATACAGTATCATCTCTGATTGGTTAGAAGCTTCTCCACATGTGCTATACGACCCAAACAGTGTCCCATCCTTCACCAAAGTCAGGTCGGATCGGGCAGAATGTTTTGATTGAGGTGGTTTAGTAATGCATTTCTTATTCTGATTATTCAGATTCAGTTTACCTGACAATTTGGGAACGCCAATTAACCTAACCTACATGTCTTTGGACTGTGGAATGAAACCGGAGTACCCAGAGGAAACCCACCAAGCACGGGGTGAACACTCAAACTCCAAGCACACAGAGACGGACTCGAACCTGACCGGGAATTGAACCCGGATCCTGGAGGTGCAAGGCGATAGTACTGTATATAATTCTGTTATACTATATTACTATACATGAGTGTAGTATATAATAATATAGTACTATATATTATACTGTATTGTAATATAATATAATACAAAATAATACTATATTACAATAACATACTTGCTAATTTTCTCCACTCCAGTCAAATGATTTCCTTAACTAATCAGCGTTTAAGATTGAAGTCGTTTTTTGTGAAATCCTTAATGACAGAAACAAACAAACAAACAAACAAAAAAAAAACAGTAATAGTAGCAGTGATTCAGTGCTGCCCTTTGTAACATCCGTCGAAATCTTTTCCTGAACCCGGATCTCACGATTTTCTGTATTATAGTGATTATATATTTAAGCTAGAGCAGTTTTCAGATCAGTGTAAGTATTAAATATGATGTTCTTTTTTTTTTCCCAAAGCATGTATTTGCATGTGTTTTTGCTGAACATAAATGTATAATCGAGTTCTTTTGTTGAAAGTGCGTCATTAGTTGAGGCTGGAGGTGGAGCGAGGAGACATATTAGGATCCTGAAAACATGTTTTAGGTTTTAACATGACCTAGAAAGAGAATAGTAATTCATTGTAAAAGTGGCACACACCCAGTTTTAAATGCCCAGTGGAGCAGACGTCCTCTCTCTCTCCGTCTCTTTCTGTCTCTCCATCCCTCCCTCTCTCTCCCTCTCTCTTTCTCTCTCTCTCTCTCTCTCTCTCTCTCTCTCTCTCTCTCTCTCTCTCTCTCTCTCGCACTCTCACTCAAGCACAGAATTACTGATATTGAAAAATGAATCCATCTGCAGATTCTTCGATTCCATGTGATTGCTCTCAATACAGATTGTAAAACCGTGAGTTAAATATATAAAGTCATAGTCGAAACCCTTTTTTTTTTTTTTTTCACTTTTCAAGTAACGTGTAAAGGTTGTTTGTATGTGTAATTCCTGGTTATTCATCTGTGAACCTGTGCCATGAGTCACACCTTGGCTCATTCTCCTTCATCTGCGCTCTGGTAGATCTGAGCCTCCAGATATCCTTAACCTCCTTAAACTCTTAAACACTTTACAGACACTAATCTTGTGTTTGTGTGTTTGGGGGGTTGGGGATAGGGGGGTATGTTGTTGGCGACCAAATATTGCCACAAGGACAGGAATAACTGACAGTTTTGACTGGTCCTTATGAGATTTTTTTTCAGCTTTTTTTTTTTATCAGGACATGTTTACTGAAGTTATTATACTGGTCAGATGTAAGTAACTGCGTTAATGTAAAGACCTCTCAAGGATAGTTATACAAATGTGTGTTTGTGTGTGTGTGTGTGTGTGTGTGTGTGTGTGTGTGTGTGTGTGTGTGTGTGTGTGTTTGTGTGTGAGAGATTTAGAGAGCGAATTCAAATGGATTCCCTGTAGATCCTAGTTAATAATTTAACAATGTGAAGAATGCAGGAAATTGAGATTAAAAGGAAATCAAATACGTATTTAAGCCCTAAGCTTATTTGGATATTCGGCCCCTTTACCTTTAATAAAATATGCCAGGTTCACACCGATGTGCCCTGAAACGATCTGAGTGCTCATACAGTACCACTCTTAATTGAAGCATACAGTGGTATAGTATGTAGGCTTTTTAGTCACGGATCCTGGCACTAGTCACAACGTTACTGTAACTAAGCTCCAGTCCACAGGCTGTACGAGACTTTACACGTCTTTGCGTGTCCACGCTCGTCCAAAGAGAGGATGTGCGCAGCTTGATGCTTATCAAAAAAGTGTGTTAGAGGAAACCCGTTTTCTTCGGTCCCTCATCTATAACCGTACATAAAGGTCATGTTTTTGTGAACCCGAGGATGCCGCCACTTCATGCTGGATACACACCAAATAACATGCTGCTGCATGACGCATGGGACCAAACCACAGGCATTATCTGGGCTCCCTCTAGGGTTCATCACCCCTGGCCCTTAACAACGTTCTGTCTCTCACTCACCACCTCCATGCTGTGTGTGTTGTGGTTACAAAAGACGGCAGGACAAAAAAAGCATGTCTGCTCTTGCTGGAGAACAAGGAGTTTGCTAGGCTCCCGCTGCAGATGTTACTGTAAACAGGAGTTACGGTTGAGGTGGAGACACTTGAATTATTAGCCGAAGAGGGGGAAAAGATCTGTAAATCTGGGAGTGGTTACGTTTACCGATGGGAGAGTGATAACATCAAAAGAGGAAATCAGGTGGATATTAGGACAGGGAGTTTCTGCAAATAGTGCTGACTTTTCAGTGGTTAGGTTTATCAATGCACACCATCAGGATATCACAACATCAGTCATAAGCTCATTTTATGCATATACAGGCAGGAAATACCTGCGAGTGCAAGCTGGGGTCAAATTCCTGGGAAGATTAATGCTATTCAGTATTTGACCAATTACTAAGTAGGTGCCAAATCTTAACAGAAAAGATGAGTCACTTGTCTATTTTATCACTTTCACATATCTTTTTTATGACAAACTGCTGGTGATCTAATTCCAGGCTAAAGTCATCCACTTTGAGAAATGTCGGGAAAAGAACAGCGGCAGTAACGCAAAGCCTGACACTACAGATGAAGGTATGTTGATCAGTTAAAACACACTATTAGACAGGACGGTGCTGCAGTTCAGTGCTAACACAGCTGTCCTGTGGTCCCCGTGTGTCTCTCCAGAGTGTGTCGAACAATCCACCATATGCTGGCCCTCGAGCGGACCTATTCCCTTTCTGTTTTCCATTGTGACTCGCTGCTATGGGAGAGGAGGCTCGCAGACATTCTGATTGCATGTTTCGTGTTGTTCGGCTCTGCAACATTCCAGAGGATCTGTGCGGCTCTTGCCTGCAAACCACAAAGGGGAGGGGGGGGGGGGGGGGTGAAGGGGGCTTGATTCGGTTCTTAATATATAAGGCATGTTCTTGATTTTTCAGATGTTTTCATTTGTTTTCTTCGATGAGTCCTTTCGTGTCGTGTGTTCGTATGTGTGCGTTCAAGTGTTAGAGAGTGTTTTTAATGAATTCTGAATCGAGGGTGCTTTTTTTTTTTTTCGTCTTGTGGTGTTCCCTGAGACCCAGCTGCCTAGAGCGAAACGTCACTTTCTGCGCAACCATTCCATGCCACCGCAGCAGGGTGCGGTATGTTTGTGTGTACACGTGTATGTGTGTGTGCACGTGTTAGTGGGTGAGGGGAAGTTCACGGTCTCTGTCGGCGTATCCAGTTCTCCGCAAAACCTCACGTCAAACAGGGCACCGAGCGCGCGGAGCTTTTTCCGTCCTAGTTCCACCTCAGCCTGCTTTATTAGGGGTTTGTTTTGAAATCCCCTCAACCGCCACTCATGCTCCCTCTTTATGACTGTTTGCCTTTAGTTTCATTTGTTCTGCGGGACAGCGTGGCTCCCGCTGTTTCCAGGCAACCATTTTTGGGAAGGAATTCCGAGCAACTTGCATTGAGGCCTCTGGCACATGCGGCACACGCAAACCCGCTGCTTAAAGAAGAGAGAACCGGATGCATTAAAAAAAACAAAAAAAAAACAGTTGGTGCCAAAAATCAAACATAGTGAAAGAGAGGAACATGTGTGGTATACTTGCTTACTGGAAAAGCCCCAAGAGAAGACAGGGCCAGATGCATTAACATCTCATTTGTTACTGAAAGTCGAGCGTTGGGGGAAAAAGAGCACACTTGTGTTAGGTTCGCTTACACTCATTGGAACAGTTTGTACCCAGTGGAAAGGAGTTTCAGCAGCTGGCATTCAGTAAAGCCCCTTTGCTGCTGGATTTCACTCTGCTTGGGTCTTCATCATACAGAACGATGCTGTTTCAGTGTGAGGGAGCTCTGGTGAGCAGTCTGTTTAAAGGAATCTGTGTTTACCACAAGTTCCTTTGGCCAAAAGCAGTAGCCGTGCTTTTAGAGAGAGAGGGAGTGTGTGAGTGTGTGTATGTGTGTGAGAGAGACTCATGTATGCCCCCAGTATCTGGCCCTGAATGGAGGCTTGTTTGGTACTCTGGTGGAAAATGTTGTATGTGCGTCCTCGCTGACCTCCAGAATTAAGCCAGCATTAAAATGTGGCGCAGATGTGTGGTGCGCAGGATAAGTTGCTGCGGCTGTTTGATGCAATTTGATGATTATCGCACTCGCCTTATTAAGGTCCCTGTCATGGACCATGGTTTGCAGATTTGTGTTTTTGAGAAAAGCCGTCCGGAGCGTGACCCACCTGATCTCAATTTTCTCTGGTGGAAAAGGAAAAAAACAAAAAAAAAATCACAAAAACAACAACAAGCACATGCTTGTGCGTCTGCACATCGGAAGGAAATCAATAAAAAAAAAGAAAGCGTCAGAAGACAGAAGGCAAAGATGAAAGGAAAAGGCAGAAGGCGTGGAGCGTAGTGTAATTTACTTTGGCAAACAATTGAACTTGTTTGTTGTGGAAAACTTATTGAACATCCGTGTTGTTTCCATTGCTGTTTTGCCACATTAGATTCTCCATACATTTCAAAAAAATCTTTCATTTTGTTTTTGCATGACTTAAAAGCTTTTTGTCTAAGCATTATAGCAATGCTACATGTATTATACAGTACATTTGATGTCAGATATCAGTTCTAGTGTTTTTATTGGAAATGTTGGTTTGGGACTGGGAAATGCCAGGTGAAAGACTTTTCAAACTGTGCTTTAGAAGTGGAGTAGTCATCTATATAAATAAAAGAAAGGTTTTGACTGTACGTTGGTCAGAACTCAGTCTTTTAATGGTATCTTTTGATATCACTGACGTTTCAAACATTGGAGGTCCCGAAACCAGTCTGTCTGTATGTCTGTATGTCTGTCCAGCTTGATTTTGTCACAGCATCAGGCAAAAAACTGGCTGGCCAGAATTGAATGCAACTTTGCCAGTAATTTGGCATTTGCTTGAAGTGGAACCTGCGCCATAAAATAAATCAAAATGCTCTCATTAGAATTAACGTTATGTTTTAAATCGAATGCTGGACGGAATGTAATGAAACTTTTGCAGTACATAAAGTAGATACTTGCCTGAAGTTTAACCTGCACTATAAGTGTAAACTCTGCGCAAAAGTGATGTTACGAACAGTAATGTGCCAGATTGAATCATTTACTTTAAGCTATTAATAAGCTACTTGCTCAATGTAAACAAACACCTACAGTAATAGATATTAATAAGAAAATCTAAACTGAATATTTTTTACTAGGATTACTTAATATGTTCACGGCTGAAATAACAACGCGTGGTATAGGCGAAGTCATTTTTAGACACAACTTAATCTTCATCTGAGAACCTCTTTGATTTCTCATCTGTGTTTTACTCTCAGATTACCAAACAGGGAACAGGGAGTGTACAGCATTTGGCTGATGACGAAAGAACTACAACTTAGCGTAAAGATACTCAACCTTTTATTTCATAATATTAATAAGCCGTACAGAAAGACAGCTGATCAGCTTATTTTTAGCTTTAATCTTCTGATTCTTTTCCCATCAACGATGGGTGCTAACGCTAGTGTTAGATATAGTGAATGACATTATAAAATAACATAAAATATATATATATAATAAGGTGCATTTATTTTGCTTCTCCTTGAGTGGTGTACAGATGAACATTTTAAATCAGAATGTTTTTATTTAGGATTTTTATTAAGTGTGTGATGTTTTTTTTTTTTTTTTGGATAATTTTCATCAGTTAATGCAAGCATATGCAACTGTTCATAGATAACATACTTGCATACCCAAGTACTTCCTGATGTTTTTAGTAAGACGGTAGTGTGTAGGAGTTGCTAGTGGGTCTGTACGTCCTCAATGGGACACAAGGTGCATCTGATTCGACAAATTCTAGAACTAGAAGTAGGAGATGCAAAAAAACTGAAACAGTTTATGATCTCAGAACTGGTTCAACCTAATAGGCCCAGATTCTAGAACTGTATTCTGCTGTACAACATAATGTATGGGTGTAGAATTTGTTAAGTCAGATGCACCCTGAGTCACATTAAGAGGTTTAAAGGAATTAGAATTTATTTGCGTTACATAATTGTAATGTGTTAAGGATTTTACATTGCAATTTTACATTACATGCAGGTGTTAAGTTCAGCCTTTATTTGTCACATATACATCACTAGTGCAATAAAGTTCTTTATTCTTCTCATATCCCAGCTTTGTTAGTAGACTGAGGTCAGGGCACAGGCTCAGCTATTATACAGAACCCCTGGAGCAGACAGGGTTAAGGGTCTTGCTCATGGGCCCAACAGCAGGAACCTGCCAGAAGTCGGGATTTCGAACCAGTGACCTGCTGATCAGTAATTCAAAGCTGTAACACACTGATCCACCACTGGCCCAATGCATTAATGTGCTAATACTGACAGCCCTACTTTAGATTCATCTCAGTTTAAATTCTGAGATGCTTATGTGCTTAGTTGCACAGACATCATCAGCAATGTAACTGGGACAACACACGTTTGAGCAGACAACAAATTACATATCGTCTCTAATAGCACCTAAATTATAGGTATTTGTCACCATTGAACATATAATGAAGAGAAATAAAATACCTGGTTTCTTAATAACAGCTCTATGGTGCCATAATTACTCAGGCTTATTTGTTTATTATTTTTATTTATTTATTTATTCCTTTTGTTATGCTCATTAGAAAAATGTATTAAGACGGATGTAGTGTCAGCGATATCTAGGTTGATCCTTGCTACAGTATAACTTTCAGCAGTTCATCACGGTATAAACACATCATATCCAGCATATTCGGATCACAACGAAGCTCTTGTTACCTCTTATTTGTCTCCTTAGCTGTTACGCATGGTGACATCGCCGGAGAAGCGATGGAGGGCCCGGCCAGGAGGGGGCGCATCTCGGAGAGATCCAGATCGACTGAACCAAGAGGATGACGAAGGTCTGGAAAGTGGCGATTGTGACGATGAAGACGAATGCACTGGCGTTTCAGGACTCGGTCCACCGACGCGACGCAAACGTTTACGTGTTTTCTCCGGTCAGTTGAACTTCTTCTACTGCTTCAGATTAAGATGTTTAAATGTGACTTACGTAAAAGATATTTGAATACAGCTTCAGTGTTAATCCAACCCTTTTCATTTTCACAGAGTGATTAGAGAAATCACCCAAGTGAAACGTTAAACACACAGACCCGTCGCAGGTCTTTTCACTTATTTAGCATTTAATTAACTGTCACGTCCTCCTTTCTATTCATGAATATCTAGACTGCTTTTATTGTGGTGGCCCAGGAGTTCAACAGGTAATGCATATTTTTGGTTTAATCAGTTACTTCTTGAGCTTATTGCTGAGAAAGAGGAAAACGGTGGAAAACACACGCGGTTTCTGTTGATGCAAAGCAAAGCTTTAAAGAGCCAACAAACCATACAAATGTAAAGAAACCAAACACAAGCAAAGAATAACAGGAGAGAGGTAGGAACAAGGAGTTTGATACTGGTTGACAAAACTCGCCCAGCTGAACAAACACGGCCTGGCCATGTTGTTGTAACACTTTGTGTAGCACCTTCAGAAGCCTAGACATGAGGCTAAAATCTGCTGTGTCCACTACATGTGAAATGGTTGAATAAAGCTGATAATTAAGACTCACACTGAGTTCACAGGCTGTACATCCAGTCAGATTCGTGTCACAGTCCAGTGCTTGAAAAGTTTTCTGAAACTGAGAAACTTTGAGTGGATTTACTGCTTTAATTAAAGAGAATGAAAAAGGAATTCGGCCAATTGTTAGAAGAGTGTTATAGGTGTCCTTGCATGGACCTGTGTTAAATACATCAAGACCGTGTGTGTGTGTGTGTGTGTGTGTGTGTGTGTGTGTGTGTGTGTGTGTGTGTGTGTGTGACTGTTTGTGCTCCGTTCCTGTTTGAAGTCCTTGTGGGTGTCTCTGTGAGGCAAGCATACAGATAGCAGCTGATAACTTGGTAGCTGCTGATGACCTAGTAAAATATGGTTGACCTCTGAGTTTCTTCATCCCGTTTTGGACGAATGGGCCTGAGGGAGTGAGAGGTCAGTGTGCCAAAGGTCATCGGCAGGCAGATTCTGTAATGGGAGGCCTGTCTGTGCCTGGTGCCAGGAGATAGACGACGTGGATCTGGTTTCACAAAGCTCTGCGAGGGGGAGAGAGCACAAGGAGGGGAGCCTAGCAAGTCAGCAACAAGGTGCAGACAGCTTAAGGCCAGGACTCAGACGCTGCTAAGTCAAAGCTGTCAGTCACCTGACCACATTAGGGATGGACTGATGTGATTGATCGATGGTGTTTAACTCTGGCATGGGATTCCAGCCATCTTAACCCCCCTTCTAGTCCCTCCCTATTCTCTCTCTCTGGCCATGGAATTAACCCCGATGCATTCTGTGAAGCATTCCAGGCCAACAGAGCTATTCCAGTCCAGGCAGTCTGTGTGTGTGTGCGTGTGTGTGTGTGTGTGTGTGTGTGTGTGTGTGTGTGTCCAGTCCAGACAGTCAGTGAGTACAGAGTTAAGACTAGTGTCCCCTGATAGCATGACTCTACAATGTCAGGTGCATTTTTGTTCTCCAGTATACAGTCAATATAAGACACAATTAACCCAGTGTACAAGTGATTCGTTTTTAATAGTTTTTAATTGATCTCAGGTGCAGGCTCAGTGTCTCATTATGTTTCATAGAGACAAGTTAAGTCTCACTCAAAATAGTCACCTCTCTAATAAGCATTTCCATGCAGTTGATGTTGATTGGATGGCTGGGAGGTTTAAAACTCATATGTTTTGCTATTATTTTAACACATTAGTAACAGTCAATGAGGTCCCATAAAGTCTGTTAATAATCCATTTGAAATACTATCACATAATGTTTTTCACTGCTTGTCAGTACGGTGGAGTCTAAGTAAATGAGCTACTGTTGAACCATACCCTTTCAGCACCGAGACAGACCCCACTACTGCCGAACCACTTCCAGTTACCACCAAGCTAGAGCCCACTACTGCCGAACCATCCTCAGTTACCACCAAGCTAGAGCCCACTACTGCCAAACTATGCTCGGTTACCACCAAGCTAGAGCCCACTACTGCCAAACCATGCTCAGTTACCCCCAAGCTAGGTCCCACTACTCCCAAACCATGTCCGTTTACCACCAAGCTAGGGCCCACTACTGCCAAACCATGCCCGGTTACCACCAAGCTAGAGCCCACTACTGCCGAACCATCCTCAGTTACCCCCAAGCTAGGTCCCACTACTCCCAAACCATGCCCGGTTACCACCAAGCTATTGCCCACTACTGCCAAACCATGCTCAGTTACCACCAAGCTAGAGCCCACTACTGCCAAACCATGCCCAGTTACCACCAAGCTAGAGCCCACTACTGCCAAACCATGCCCAGTTACCACCAAGCTAGAGCCCACTACTGCCAAACCATGCTCAGTTACCACCAAGCTAGAGCCCACTACTGCCAAACCATGCTCAGTTACCACCAAGCTAGAGCCCACTACTGCCAAACCATGCCTGGTTACCACCAAGCTAGAGCTCACTACTGCCAAACCATGCTCAGTTACCACCAAGCTAGAGCTCACTACTGGCAACCCATGCCTGGTTACCACCAAGGTAGAGCCCACTACTGCTGAACCATGCCCGGTTACTACAGAGTCAGAACACACTACTGCTGAACCACACCCCATAACCGCCAAGAGAGAACCCACTTATGCTGATCCACACCCTGTTACTGCCAAGCCAGACCCCATTACTGCCAAACCACAACCAGTCACTGCCGAGCCAGAATCCACTACTTCCGAATCACGCTCTGTCACTGCCAAGCTAGATCCTACTGCTGCCGAACCATGCCCTGTTAAAACCGAGCCAGACACTACCACTGTGGAACCATTGCCCATTACCTACAAGTTTTTTTATTATTTTTTTTTAGCTGATGAGTCTCTTGGTTTGAAGGGTATACACTGCATATAATCAGGAATAGAAGAGGTATAAAAGTTGTAATCGCTTGTCATAATAATTAGATGCATCTATCAACAGATTGACAAATCAAACTATTAGGGTTGGGTGAGGCAGTATTTTCTAAGGTCTAATAACAAAGCAAAATAGCAATGATTTGGGCTAAATAATCAATTACATAGGCTACACTTAAAAGCAGATACACACAGGCAGACTAGCGGTAGCATTCATGAATCCAGTATTTATTTTTTTATTTACTTGATTTTAACATAGTTCTGGAAGTCACAACAGTGACTGTCTTTCTCCATACATGCTAAAGATGCGTTTCAAATGTGTGGGCAGCATGGGTGGAAACACATCAGGCACACAAAATGTGTAATTATCAGACAGTTTAATTCAGTTTATCAATGACAAACCTATGTTGTGTTAGAAAGAATCAGCACTAAAGTCGCTTCTTCGACTATAAATGGTGGTGCTGTTGTACTTGGCTGCGACTTGGGTCCTTAGACCTTCTAGTCTATTAAGATGCCTTTGTATGAAATATTAATTTGAGGTTTGTCAATGCAGTGGTAATTTTTTTTCTTGAACCTAAAGATCAATGATGCTAATGAAACAGTAGAGCATAAAGATGACAGTGATAATGGCTTTTATGCGTGACAACTGCTAGATATTAAACTAAAGGAAATCTGTGTTGCCTTTAAAGGTCTTTGTGCGTTTTATTGCCTCTCTGTCCTATACCGCCTCTCACGTTTAACCTGGATGCTTTCTTTCCAGCATTCTCTCCAGCTCTTTCTTTCTCTCTCTCTTTCTTTCTCATCTCTTCTCATTTCGTCCCTTTGCTCCATTTATATTATTTATGATATTTCTCATGGTTTGGAAAATTCTGCGATGTGTTGTGCCTCATCTTTGTATACTTTAAAGAAGTGTTTGCTTTGCATTCCATACCCCCATTTAATTATCTTTACAGCAACGAAACCCAGGAAAAGTTGACAAATGTAGCTGTCATTATAGGCCCTGAGCCATGTAGTAGAGGCTTCCCTGCAGGACTGGAAGTGCCCTAGCTCTGCGCCACACAGTGAGCTCTGTGTCAGATGAGCTCTTGTTATTTTCCAGCGCTCAGCAGACACTCAGTCACTGTACGTGCGGTGAAGTGCGCTCTTTTTTTTTCTTTCAGTGATCTTTGGCCCTTTATCAGCAGGCAGAGGTTAGCAAAATAGAGTGTGGAAATATGCCTGCAATGTGAAACACGCAGCTCGCCACAAGAGTCTGGGCCTTTCCCGAACCTTAGGTCTGCTACAAATTTACTCAAACACGGTAAGTGGCAAGTAGAGGGATGGAGTGGAACTCCAGAGACAGTGATAGACACCAGAAGTATGTTTCACTCACACTAATGAATGTGTGCGCACACACACATACACATGCACAGTTCCCTCTTTCCAAAATACACAGACTTTATCCCATGCTTTCTCCATTTTGAAGGCTGGAATGCTAATAAGCTCCATGTGGCACCTTTGACCTGTAAGCACCTGATAGGTGAGGAGCAAAGAGCCCGGTTTCTATTAAAACCAACAAACCCCATGACTATTGCTTCACTCATGCCAAAAGGAGTTTTCTAGCCTGTAACTAAAAGTAATTCTAAGGTCATATCAGTTTATTATTCATGTATTTAGCTTAAAGCATATTATTCAGTAACCATTATAATTATTTAGTAACTACAGTGAAACTAAATCCCTCTCGAGGGCTTGTGAGGTTATGTTCTTACTAATCTTTCACTTGATTAGATGTTCTGCTCTGTTAAGTAGATTAAATAAACTAAAGTTGTTTTTTCAATCTACAATAAGAATCATGTTTTGTTTTTTTTGTAGATTGACTTGTAAAATGACTAAACATATATGCAAATACAACACTGAGTATTTTAAGCATTAAACTGCATTTTAAATAAAAAGGATAAGTTTGGAGTTTTTCTCATTAAATTTTGATAAAGTTGAGCATTTGCTTTTGAAAATCGTTAACACTTTTTGTAGCACAATGCATGGCAAAAAAGTCAACGCCTGGATTTAAACTACCTAAATAGGTAAGAGCCGTCCATTGGATAATTATTGCAGTGATTATTGCAACTAGTTATTTAACCCTAACTGATGAATTGAGTACCTTTTTTTTTTTTAAAACAACCATGTCAGAAGACATATCCTCTCGTCATGGATGGAAAGATGTTACTCTTGTTCAGAAGGGTCAAATTATTGGCCTGCATCAAGCAAAGACAACAACTAAGGAGATTACTGCAACTGCTTAAATTAGGTTTACAGCAGTCCAACACATTATAAAAGCCTGGAAGGATAGTGGTAAACCATCATCTTTGAGGAAGAAATGTAGTACAATTTTTTTTTTATGATTGTGATCACAGATCACTTTTCAGAGATCATTTGATCATAAAAAACTGACAAGTAAACTCACAGCTTTCTTTAACAGTGAAAGTAGGAGCATTTCCACACATACACAATGTGAAGACAACTTAATGGTTTGGAACTAAAAAGCTGTGTTGCCTTAAGGAAACCACTTAACAGTGAGGCTAATCAGAAAAAAATGGCTTGCTAAAGAGCATAAAGAATGGACTGTGGAGCATTGGAAAAAGGTCATGTAGGCTGATGAGTCCAGTTTTACCCTGTTTCAGAGTAATGACGCATCAGGGTAAGAAGAGAGGTGGATGGAGTGATGCGCCCATCATGTCTATTGCCTCCCGTACAAGCCTGTAGACGCAGTGTTATGGGTCCAACTCTGCCATCATCAATACTAGATCTTGGAGGGAAGTGAATGCACCACTGAACAGAAATAAATTTTGTTGCATAAGCTTATCGACACAATGTCATGGCAAGTGCGTACTGTAATCAAAGCAAAAGGCGGACCAACTAAATATTAGGGTGTGTGACTTTTTTTGGCCAGGTAGTGTATATAAGGAGAACATATGTTAAGCAGAATACACTTCATGTTGTTGCTGATGTAATTGTATTTGACAGTAACATCAGTAACAGCTTTGTCATAACTGGCCTTTATACACCTGGTGTTTGTGGATTAGATAAAGAAAACCAAGAATATTGCTACATTTATTGAAATTGTGTTAAGAACTATCCAACCCTTTATTAGAACATGAAAAAAATCTTGAATGACTCAGAGATCACTTTAATTGTTGGTAAAGTTGCATCATAAAGAATCAACGGTAGAAATTCACAAGAAGTAGGACAAAATAGGAACCTGAAATTGAAAAGACTTCAGTTTGCTAGGGAGCATAAAGATTAGACTTTGAAACAATGGGAAAGTGTATGAAGTCTGATT
The DNA here is from genome assembly GCA_011419295.1 of Clarias macrocephalus. Lineage (NCBI taxonomy): Eukaryota > Metazoa > Chordata > Actinopteri > Siluriformes > Clariidae > Clarias > Clarias macrocephalus. The sequence goes on from JAAGKR010003763.1 coordinate 59,556, forward strand.
AACTCTATTCCAGAGTGGGCAATATGTGGGTTGCTTCAGTTGGTCTGGTCTAGGCTTGGCAATAAAATGAAGTCACATGACTACCTGAAAGTACTGAAGAACCAGGTTATCACATTTTTTTTTTGGTGGCATGGTTATAGTCCTGGAGTCAGTTTGTAAAAGAGTGGTTCTGGGAGCATGAGGAATCATTTTCATACACAAATTGGCCGCCACATTGTGTTCAGTAATAAACACTAAAAGCAGTTGAACAAAATATTCAAGTCTGACTTGTACATACAAATAATCACACTACAGAACTACAGAACTTATTCTTGCAGAGCTTGAGCAGCAGAGCGTCTCAGTGATTTCCTTCTTTATTTTTATATATGACTATGTGTCTATAATCATTTTTATCTTCCTGTATGACTCAGAATCAGTTGTTATTCAAGCAAAAGCTTCAGATCTGTCATCTAGATTATACAGCATTTGCTGTGAATGGAGCACGCTAATTAGATCTCTGAACCACAGCTGAAACATGGGAAGAGCTTTAAATTTACATAATTGTAAAATTAATCTTTTTGCAAAGAAGACACCAAGAGAGACGACCTGATTCTGATCTTCGGATTTGAGGATTTTGAGCTTAATATAGCTCATACTGGATCTGTAGAGCTAACTCTGACAAACTGTTATAATTATATTTACAAAAAAATAATAGTAAAATGAAAGACAGACTATAAAAACAGATGGATGTTTAAGTACAATGGATATGGTAAAATTCCTTCTTGCATACTACTGTACACTTTGCACATGTTGGGAATTTTAATGGGTAATTTGACTCTTGTAAAATGAAATCTATGAACTCTTTAAATTATATTGAATTATGCCTTTTAGTAACTGAGAGATTACAAAAAAAAAATCATCCCATAGCTCATTAGCACTCTCCACACTAGTGGTTATGTCTCGTCCACACATAGCCAGATTTTTAAAAATAATTCTGTCCAAACGACCTACGTTTTAAAAATATCTTTGTCCACATTAAAAACGCAAAACCCCCTGTTATGTGCTGTCAGGAGCGTCCCTAATCTACAGGGGGCCAATCAGAAGCCAGGAACGTCATTACTTGTTGCGCTATGTTAACCGCCATCGCTGTCTGCGGGGTCTGTGTCGTCGGAGATTTGTACCTTTGTAGTACACCTCTGTTCATTAACATAATGTGAGTAACTGCGCGTGTGTATATACACGCATGTAAAAAGTCCAGTAAGCAACATTAACACAGTCACTGGTTTGCTGTATGCAAGTCCACTATTGCACAAATATCCTCATAAACAAAGCTGAAGTCAAATCAAAAATCAAAGTCAAAATCTGTGTTTCCCCTGTCCACACAACACCACTGAAAACAAAGTTTTTTAAATCTTCACTTTGGACGCAGTTTTCCGACCAAAACGGCGTTTGCATGTAGACGAAAGGCCAAAACCTTGTAATTCTTTTATACACCAGTTAAATGCTAGCATTACATCTTAGCAGTAGCGTTTGTCATTTTAAAATCAGCATTTTCCATTTGATCCAGTTGATCCTGTGAGGAGTTGGACTTGGATACAAATACTGGGTTGAGGTCAGGGCAAACAAACCGAAAGGGCAGGGCCGTAATCAGAGTCAGGATCATTCAAAGAGTCGGATCAGGATCAAAAGTAAAAACCAAAGTCAAGCCAGGGTATACAGAATAATAAGCTAGTAACTTCACATGCAGAATGCAGGCGCGAGGGTTCAGAAAGATCTCTTGGGGCTTTGGGTTGATTAAGATGGGTGTGTATAATTATAAACAGGTTTGTTCTTGACCAAAACTCAAAAGTGCTTGTTTGTGGATATGTGTCATGTGATTTTTTTTACATGATGTCAATTGGTGGCTAAGGATCCTGGGAAATGTAGTTGAACTACAGGTGTGACACATTCGAGCTGTTCAACCAGTTGGTTTGTCAGATAAAGGGGTTTAATGGAAAAAAACTTTCAACCTGTTGGAATAAGCAATGCTGTCCAAGAGACGTGATGATCCAGTGCCGGTTCTTGTCTTTGAATGCAATGTGGGAACGCTCTGATCTCTGATCAGTCAAAGTACAGTGTTAAGACTTTGAAGGCAGGCAGCAAATCTGGAAATTGATCACATTCGCGTGCAACAACCGACCCAGTAATCTGATAAGGTGGATAGATTAGAGCCATAGTGATCACGGTGCAGCACAGTCTACCTATAGTACCGGTGACTCAGATTTTAATTGGTTAATGGCCGGTTTGGAAAATAAGCTCATTAAACCGAAATGAAGCAGAGGGAAGAAATGTTTCCCTCACGGGAGGAAGCTGCAGTGGCGGCACCATCTCATCTGCAAATCATCCTGATCGTAGTGAGCGGAAGTTTGCCTTGAGGAACGGAGCAGCAGATCTGGAGGATTGTGCATCGTTCCCTCCCCTCTTGCCTGGCTTATAAACACCAGTCCTTCCTCGCTCTCGCACAGCTCGCGCATAAATGTCCGACTACACACACTCACAAAAATAATGAGACTTAACCACCATCTGTGTAAACAGCATCTGGCCTGATGTGCACACGATTGTGATGGATGGCCTCTATGGATGTTTTATGGTCCTTGCTGGTTCCCACTATAAGACAATTTGATCAGTGGGAATTTAAACCTGTCACATCGCATTGTTTCATATAATAGAGCACTTGAGGAGGCCGATCATGAAGATGGTGGGAAAATGGCGTGAAGTCTGACTTCAGCTGTGTGAAGAGAAAATCCTAAAGAAATCCAAACAATATTTACCATAATCTACAGGGAGCCTCGTCCATTCACATGAGTCCTGCCTTTCTCCTTCAAAAAAATCCTGCTTGTTTGTTCAAGAGTTTTATTTACACGAGCAAGAGCTTTTGACGTAACAAATTGACTCCAGACGGTTTCTTGTGGCATGTCTGTCAACATGACTACATTCTCTAGAGACTCAAGCCAGGGGAAAGCATCAGGACTCATCTATTAGGATTGTGGCGGCCGGAAACTAAGAGGTAACGCTGAAACAAAGTGACCTGAATAACTTACTCTGAAGCTGTACTTTTAATAATAATAATAATAATAATAATAATAATAATAGTAATGAATAGTAGAAAAGAAAAGAGCACGGCATCGATTCATAGATGAGCAACATGGTTTTGGGAGATCTTAGTACGATCACGCATGATTTCTTTATTCTCTCCTGCTGAAGTCTCCCCAGGCTGAACTCACATATCTCTCAAACAGCTGGTCCCTTGCCTGCTTCAGTGGCGCTTATAATGCATATAATCACCATTATATCCCAAATATTTAACAGTGTAGAGCTTGAGAATGTTATGTCAGCCCACTGTGACCTGTGGAAAATCCTCTGTATTGTATGAGTTTCAGCATTCAGCAATTAAATTTAGCTGTCTAGCAGGTCTAAAGCCAGCCAAGGTAGTTACAGTTGTTTTTCACATTAGGAGTTATCACCTAATTGTGGTAAGAGAAATAAAACAAAGCCTTCTGCAGCATTGTGAAAGTTTTAGAGAAGGATCGTACTATGAGTTGAAATGCTTTGCAGATTTAATGAAATACTTTTACAAGATTATTAGACTAAGGCGGCATGGTGGTGTAGTGGTTAGCACTGTCGCCTTGCACCTCCAGGGTCTGGGTTCGATTCCTGGCCAGGTTTGGTTACTGTCTCAGTGTGTTTGGAGTTTGCATGTTCGCCCTGTGCTTGGTGGGTTTCCTCCGGGTACTCTGGTTTTGTCCCACAGTGCAAAGACATGTAGGTTTGGTTAATTGCCGTTCCCAAATTGCCCGTAGTGTGTGAATGTGTCTATGTGTTCCCTGCGATGGATTGGCACCCTGTCCAGGGTGTACCCTGCCCCGTGCCCCAAGTCTACTGGGATAGGCTCCGGACGAATAAGTGTCGACATATTTAAGAGTTTATGACATTAATAACAATGATGATTTAGATGATCAGAAGGAGATGAATACAGATCTTTGCATTCTGCATCTGTGACTACAGAAGTATCTCCTGCTGGTTTTGTAACTACTAGTGCTTTTCCAGTCCAACTTTTCAGACTGTGTTCAGCTCTCCAAGTTACCCATAATCCTTCACATTGTTAATATTTCCACCTCCATGTGAGCCATGCCATGCTTAATTTATGTCTGGAATCATATCTCTATATCCGTATATTTGTTGTATCCACTAATACTCGACTTGCCTTATTTCTTTCTACAGTACATCTGTCGTTCTGTCTACGGCTTCAAACATTTTATTTGCCTCTACCAGAAGTTCAGAAATATATATATATACACAAGGGCAAATCTAATTGTGTCAGGCTTTATTGAGAGCGGTATTATGACTGCAGTGTGTTGGTCATCTCTCTGCAGACACCAGTGTGTCTAATTAATAGCTGTTGACTTGAAATTGGCTGAACAAGGGGCCCGTTGGAGAGCAGTGGGGAATGTTGGCTATGGGTTGCTGTGGTCCAGCTTTAGGGGAAAGGAATCAATTATCTCCAAACTTGTAGTCATATTTCCTGCATTAGTCTGCTTGAGTCATTAGGAGAGACACAGAGGCTTGCCCTTTTGCACATCTCTTTTGTTTTCTGCCTTCATCATCCTGGCTGATTTTTTTTTTAACTGCTACAGTCTTTTCCGCACTTTTTTCCAGTTGTCTTTTTTGATAAATGTTTTTACTCCTCCAGGTCATTTGAAATGTTTTGTACTATTCAAGATGATGACTCAGGCTATAACCTTGAAAGCATTTCACCACTTTTTTAAAGATGCTTTGTCAGTTTAAAAGCGATGAAGTCCCTCATATGAGCAATTAATTTCGACTCACCGTTATGCCACATATTCACAAATTTTGATTTATTACTACAAGAACCCCCCCCCCCCCCCCCGCCCCCCTCTGTCTGGGAGACCTGCAATGAGAGAGCAGTGAATGTTGTTTAAGACACTGTGCTGAGTGCTTTAGGTGGGGTTCAGCCTTCTCAGGGTTGGTGGATTGTTCTTGGCAGGCCTTTTGGTTTGACCCTTTGGTCAGAAAGATGGGTGTGGAAGCTGACGTTCACATTCCCTTCCTCACATGTCCACAGTCTGACCTAAGCAGGCCACTGATGCCTACAATTCCAGCACAGACTTAATTGGTGTGTTCAAATATCTTCGCCTATCTTACTTAGAAGGCACTACTAACTCTCAATGAAATGAATAATAAATTAAATTCTCATTTCTCACTTTGTCTACTTATTTTGTCTATATAATGTCTATCATTTTCAGGCTTGTAATATATTCCTGAATCCCCAAATACCCAGTTATCCACCCCTAGCTTTCAAATATTTTACCTGTGCAATCAGTAAAAATGTGTGTCAAGGGGCCTGGTCATTCAGTACATTCAGGTCATCAGCTGACTTCCTTTTATTGCCACATGACGTTGCTGAGTCTAGACCTGACCAACTGGTGCAGCCCCAGATCATAACACTGCTTCCAGAGGCTTGGACAGTGGACACTATGCATGATGGGTGCAGCTTTTCATGTGACCCGCCCTTAACATAACACACCCATCGCTCTGGAATAGGGTAAAGCTAGACTCATCAGATCACATGACCTTTCTCCATTGCTCCAAAGCCAAGAATTGTAATGTGAATCTTGTTAGTTTTGGTCAAAATGCGCATGTGGAAATGTCATTATTTTCCATGCAAATTCATCATGTTTTTAATTGATTTCTGTCTGAATATTTTTTGTTCAGCATTATCCTTCCAGGTTTTATTTAATGCATTCATTTCAATATTTTCTTTGCTTGATGCAGGCCAGTAATTTGATGTGTTTAATTGAATTTATGATCATGATTACTATATACTGACTCTTACTATCATCCGTTAAAGGTTGTGTTCACACTTATGCCTGTTAGAGATCATTGTTGGAAATTTTATGAAAATGTGGTCCTAGCCAACTGTGAGATTAGTTTTTCTTCTTGTTCACACAGACTTCATATTGGTAAGCTGCTGCAACATTTACTTTACAATTTTACGTTTATGGCATTTGGCAGACACCCTTATTCAGAGCGACAGTGGCAGCTTGAAGTTGCTGGGGTTTGAATCTGGGACCTTCCTTTCAGTAGTCCAACACCTTAAACACTGAGCTACCCTATAATTTGATATATGCAAAAGTACATAAAATTCTGCCGCTTATGTCGAAAACATACATACACTGCCAGACTTTATAATGCTACTTATTTGCAAGCAATGTCGTAAAAAGCCCAGCTAAGCTGGTGGAATACACAATAAAAGTGTTACATTCATGTGTATTTTCATAAGCATGAACTCAGCAAATGCAGCTGCAATAGGAACCGATTCCCATTTCATGAGAAGCACCTGTGTTTAGAAATTCACATTCCATAGACCATGCAGTTCTGAGGCACACCTGTACAGGGCTCAGGCCCGCAGAATAAACACTCTGAATGTACAGGTGGATGTTCATCTTTTGTCTGGAACATCTGAGAAAGGTTTTTATAATATATACTGCTCAAGCCTCCCTGGAGAGCTTTTATGATTCAAGGAATGTACTGCAATAAACTGACACATGGGTAATAGTAGCGTCTGCTGGGAGTATAAGGATTTCATTCATTTTATCTTTTTTTTTTATTTTTTATCGTCAATGCATGGATATTGTGTTCACAAAATAAGATGACCGAATAGAGTGAGGTTTGTATGATGATGGTCTCGGCCAAAACACAATGACCAATACAACATCACTGAATCATTCTGAAGATTTGGCGACTATGCAAGCAACTTGTTTTTTTTTTTTTTTTTTTTTTTTATGTGTGTATGTGATACAATGCACTTCTACAATTGCGCCATCTATGTCCCACCATTAACAATCAGTAGCTTCCTTTTGACCTTTCACCCTGAGTGGTAACAAGATCCACTGACTTTCTGATACCACGATGGCACAGCACTGACCCCTGGGGCGTTATCCTTTAGGAAAGTGATAGCCATGCTGGGGGATTTTAGGCTGTTCAAGCGCCAGGAAGACCCTCCTATACTGTGGGTCAGAATGTTCCAGTCAGGATGCTGGTTATATTGGTATTGGACCTGTTGCATCTATGCACTCCTTTAGTTAACGATTCAGTCTTTGCTAGTATACACAGGCTTCTTATTGTAGCCTTGAGAAAGGAAGAACATTTACATCATTTTTTTTCTCATGACTGTTTCTCCTTTTTCACATACGAGCACATGTGTTTTCTGGCCGATCACAATAGCACATTAGTTCCATTACTAAGGAGTAGGGACTAGTGGACCCACTGTTTCTATAATACTTAGCCCCTGTTGGCTTGTTCTGAAAATCCTGCATCACAAGGTCTTTCTCAAACACCACTTGTGAGGAGTGTATAGTTTCACTAGTTCCCCACCCCTTTCGCATTTTTTTCTACACAGTGAATGTCTCTGAAGGCCAAGATTTTTACTAAATGATTCATACCCTTTTGCAGCTCACCATACTTCCCCTGAACAATGCTCTTACACACTTGCATGCTTCCCAAGCAGGGTAGAGTGTATATAAAAGCTGTATCAAATTGCATGTCTGCTTTAATAGGAGTGGCTGTACAGTGTGCCGCTGTCATAATGACAAATCAACCTTTCAGGCTAGAGGTGTACCCTAACCACTGGCCCGGCCATGGAGGCAGGGGAAGAAAAAGTTAATTGTCCTCTGGCTGGGTTTCAAGCTTTGTCGTAATTGCAAAGAAATTTCCAGCAGTTTGCTCTACCCAAGCTTTATTTGTTCACCCCCTTCCCCTGTTTTAAAGGTGGCAGCGCTGAAGTGGGCCCCTTGGCATGTAGACACCTCCCCAGAATTAGGCCTCAATCTCTTTGCCTGTCCCGCACTCGGCCTGGTTCTCACTGCCAGCCGATCGAGTCCCAGAATTAATTACGTTTCAGACTTTCCTGCCGTTCCCATCACCACGCAGCCACTCGCGCAAATGGTGGACTTCCTCCCTGTGGAGCAATAGCTGTAAAATGGGAGCAGTGACATTACAGTGCAGAAGTGAGTGACATTAAGGCCCGGGGCCTCATTTATAACGATGTGCAGAGAATGAACTTCAATGCAGACATCTGTTTATTTACTGAAAGTTCTGATTTATTCAATGCCCTTGGGCGCAATAATGTTTTCTTACCCTGTGTCCTTTTTCCTGTCATACACACAGGAAAAAGCACATCCACTCCTCATTAAGCACATCCTCAAATAGCCTTATAAGGTGGGATGCAGGTACTGTTGCCAGATAGGTAAAGAGTTAATCATGGCTGTTTTTTCCTCTCAGCTCCTTAAGCTCATAGGATTGTTTCAGCTTTTCAGTTGTAAACTTTAGTTAGTTTTACTGCATTATTTATACGCTTTATAGTGAATGAATAACTAATGACCCGAGAGGGTGTGGCCGCACACAGAAAGATGCTTAATGTAATTTATTTACCTGTAAAATTTGCATCGAGGTATGTCGCACATAACATTCCCGTGTCTCCCATGACAAGCTGATGACTATGTCCAGCTCCTCGTTCTTTAATAATAAAATACACTAGGAATGGAACAAAGTCAGAAATAATAAAAATAACAGCTCGTGCCATTAACAATCGTTACAGTAGTTATGAATTTTGCTGGAGTTGCCAAGCACTAAACTGTATGTCTTGGGTTGATGGTTTGGCTCTTATGCGGACACAATTAAGAGATTTTAGAAAACACAGCAAGCATCAGTGGTATTTCTGTATTCTGATTAATGTTAATATCCTAGCCCACAGATCCTTGTGATTATATGTGGTTTGTTATGACTCAGCTAAAATGTTGGACTTGTACAAGCATAGCGAATATGATATGCGGTTTGGTGTGTCGTTCGAGTGCATGTCGTGTGGTTGTTGTATCTAGGATAATACGGGACGAGTGTATACGGCTATCATAGGAAAGCTATGTCAGAAATGTAATCCTTCACTGGGTGCATGTGTGTAGGGTATTGTATGTATGGTGTGTGTCTGCGCACATGTTCTTGTATGTGTGTGTCTTTAGGCTCTGAAAGAATGAGGGTCTGCACAGCTGGCTTGATAGGAGGCGCTTCCACACATAGCTGAAGTGCCTCTCTTTAGTGGTCTTTTATTACTGATATCCTCTTGGCCTTTCTCATAACTCACTGCTAATACTGTATCTACAGTAGTCACTACAGTGCCCCTCTTGTACATTTCTCAGACCACGTGCACCAATAAGGGACACTGACATAAATGAAAAGCTCCTTTTTTTTCTTTTTTCTTTTTTTTGTTTCCTATTGGGGTGATGATAAGCCTGGGGGGCAAGTTGTTGCAGACAGAAACCATGTGCTTCGAATCATGACAGTAAGAGAAATCTTAAAGGGTGTACAGTGAAGTCTGGGGATGGACTTTAGAAAGCAGATAATGTAAAGTAAGATTCCAATAGAATGTCATGTACAACATATCATATGATCATAATCAGGTTTTCTTACTGTGTTAAAAATGTTATCACAGTATACCATTTTAAAGTGTTACACCAGGTTACGCTGACATTGAAAGGTGTGACGGAGCTTTTCCAACGTTTAGGTCCACTTACGGTAAGAGGCCAAGCTTTTACTTTCTTTCCACTTCAGATGAAACTGATTTTCTTTTTCCTGTCTCTCTTTTTTTTGCTTTCAGATCTGGCAGATAATCTGGCAATGGATGACTTGACCTTTCACGAGTTGCTCCTGACCCCGAGACTCTCCACAGACGCGCACGGCGGAGCGTCTGTACCCGGTGCAGCAGACGGCCTGTGCGTCCCTGCTCGTGTCTTCATTCTGTCCATGCTCCTCCCTCTTCTTTTTGGATTTCAGTGAATCCTCCAGTCTGTTTTACACAAACTCCACTTCAGAATCCCTCTCCATCAACTCCTGACTGTCCTATAAACTGGCCAGTGAATTTGAAAGGACATCACAGCTGACCCTTTGTACATACAGTGAAAGATGATCTAGGCTGAGGACAGAAGACTCTTTCTCCCTTTATGTGTGCTATCTCTGCTTTTACTTAATGAACGTCTTTTTTTCTCTCTTTTTTTGTACTTCCACAAGGACCTGTTTGGTTGCCAAACCATTAAAGAGGTACTCTCCCAGAGCATGATAAATACACAGCGTATCCTAACTGTATTCCTTTGTGCTTTTATCTCACAGTACAGTCATCTGTTTTACATGGGATATTATTTTCTTTCTGGTGTTTTACACATGGCTTTACACAAAGACTAGAGTTTTCAGTAGGTAAAGGACTTAACCCTCTCTTTTTTTTTTCTTTTCGCGGACATGCTTTTGTAATTTATTGGACATTCTAGAAGAGGAAGACTGTGGACTAATGGGGATTTGGGGAAAAATGTGTCCTTCTCTAGTGGACATGGGGTCTGTCTAATTTTTGGACAAGCAGACACACACATACACACACACAC
>JAAGKR010003764.1:0-65925 GCA_011419295.1 Clarias macrocephalus
ACTCACACACACACACACACACTCTCTCTCTCTCACACACACTCTCTCTCTCGCTCTCTCTCACACACACACACACACACACACACACACACACTCTCTCTCTCTCTCTCTCTCTCTCTCCCGCGCGCGCTGCTCCGCTCCTCCTCACCATCAGATCCTCAACCTGCTGCTTAAAAAAAATAATAAAGACGGACAGTTCAAACACACTCACTCATATACCGACACACACACACTCTCTCTCTCTCTCTCTCTCTCTCTCACTCTCACACACACTCACTCATTCACTCACCGCCTTCCGTGTTCATTTAAAGGAAGATAAAAGCGTCTCGGTAACCTGTTGCGCTGGCGTCGTTCAACCTCTCCGTCGCCCCGCCCCCGACCTTTCCTATTGGTCTAAAATGTCTCGTAGCCCTGCCCTCCGACGCACGCCATTGGCCGGGAGACCTGTCAATCAAACCCGAGCCCCTCTGTGTTAAGTACCTCTTGATACGCTGATAAACACAAAAACACAGAGAAACGCTTAATGTTAGCAGGAAATGTTATTATTCTACAGTTACATCATTACAGTGATGATCATTACACAGTTGTGGTGCTTATTACACAGAACAGAAAGAAACCTGAAGAAGAAGAAGAAGAAGAAGCACGACTGACCCCAAACACTGAGCTGCAGACACACACATGATCTCAGTTATTCTGCTCAGGACTGAAATCTGACATATTTACAAGATTTGTAACATTTCCCTGTATTTGTTCTCACCTTGTCTTTGCAGTAATGTGACGGTGTGTACTCGAGGAGCTGACCGACTACACAAGTAAATCCTGATGTGCCACATCTGGTCACATGCATAAGTGTCATATACCATGTGCTACTGAACACTCAGGATGGTGCAGGTTTACTTTCATTTACAAAAATTCTAAAATATTACTTATTTGTTATGTGGTCTATTTTACACTCCTCACTGAGGCCTAAAAATAAACAATACATTATAAACTGTGGACAAATGACTGCATTTGGTTCACATGCAATCCAAAGACTATACACATTTCATGTGGTTACGTAGCTACTTTCCCTACGTAGGCGACCGTCACGATCAATCATGATTCTTAGGGCCCAGGCGCTATCCTTCCAGTTTTTAATGTGCTGCACAACTCCAGTCATATAGATATACACACATATTGTTGTATTTTGGTACATTTATGATTAAACTGCTCTTAATTTCTGGGAGGATTTTTTGTACCCTAAAGATAAAAGCCTACACACATCCCTCTGTTATCCACTGAAAACCAGTTAAACTCTAAAGTACACTGAGCGGTATCCTCTTTCAGGGCTCCATTAAATAAAATTTAGACCTTAGACTTTGAATGCACCTCAGGTAAAGCCTCAGTAAAAGTCTGTTCATGCATAACCTGCCCCACAGCACCAACCTGCACTGCATCAATCATCACAGGAGTGTAGCCCGACCAGCCCATCCGAAATCCACCTGCTTTACTTCAATTACATTCACTCGCCCGCACGTTGTCTCTCAGAACAGAAACAAAAGTGACTCTGAAAACTAGGCTATGAGCTGTTTGTGAAACAGGAACCCAGTCGTAGTCTGATCAGTGTGTGAAATATGATGTCGGAAACCCAGTAGTTCAGGCTGAGAGAATAAAAGAGAAAGTGTCAGTGTGGATGATGGCTTCTCTTCAACAACATAGGATTCACACCTGATTACAGATCGAGAAGCTGGGTAAGACTATACTGAACTGGTGAGACCATTTTTGAAATTAGCTTGAATTATTTGAATTGAAAATGGAAATGACTGTACATGCTGCCCTTAAAGCGAGTATCACAAGTGTCTCTTACTTCCTCCTCAGATGTCCATCTTATTTTGATGCCATTGTACGATGGCCAAGTTTCCTTTGTGTGAGAAATGTCTCAGTTACCACCTCCCACTCCTATGTCAGCAGCCTGCACCTGCTTTCTTTTCAGATCAATTCCTACAGCATGACTGCCTGTATGGACTCCATGTGCTGCTGTGCATCACTGGTGCTCCTTCTGGTGAACAATGTAAAGGGCAGCTCACAATCAGACGACAGTGTCTACAGTAGTGTAGCCATGTGGTAACGTCCTCAAAAAGTGTTTATTATGCCAACAGACTCTTGCATTCCTAAGACTTGAAAAGCCTTGAAATTAACAGACCGACTCCCTGCTCTTCTTTCCGTGCTTTTGAAAAGTGCCATACCATGGCTTTGAAGTTTCGTACTGATTTTAACGATTTGTTGTGAGGTGATGAAGCACACCACATTCACAGATGTAGGCAATTTAAGCAGAAATTATACTAAACCACTAGAATGTCTTAGATAAAGAGCACTTTGTTTAAATTTAAATTAGAATACAACACATAAATAATAATAAAATGTACTCGTGAGGTATTGTAATAAAACCCGATATAAAATGCATTTCACACAAGGATGTGGTGCTGTTTGTAAACCAGTCATATAAATATTAGAATATTTCCATCATGTTGTTTTTTGACATTTATATTATTAGTTAGGTGAGTAGAATTGAGTGAAATTAATTAAATATGAGACACGCATTTGAAAGTAAAGGAGAAAAATTACATCAACTTGGTTGACTCGGTTTACTGGGCAGTCAAACCCAAATTTAATGCAACAATAGTCTACAAAAATGGCAAGTAAAAATACAAATACATTTTCTTTTACTTCTTTCACAACATGACCTTACTTCTGCCCACCTCGAACGTCACTGCACAATCTTGGACAACAGAGGGCACTAGAGTAAGCAAACTAGACATCAGTACAAAAACAAACAAACAAAAAAAAAACAGGATAACTGCTAAGAAAAAAAGGCAACCTGGACCAAAAAAAATGTGAAAAGAAGAAAATAACATCTTTAATCAGCAACAGAAACATGAGCTGAGATTTGATTTCATTCTGTTATTTGGTCTACTTTACACTCCTCACTGAGGCCTAAAAATAAACAATACATTATAAACAGTGGACAAATTACTGCATTTGGTTCACATGCAATCCAAAGACTATACACATTTGATATGGTTATGTAACACTACTTTCCCTACGTAGGCGACTGTCCGCACTGACCAAGCAGTGTTCAGCTTTAAATAAAAATTGTGATTGGATATATATCAAGACAAAAAAAAACTTGGCAATGGAGTCATTAAACTGTCAGGAACCTTTCCATTTACGGGACAACATTTCTGAGAAAACTGAGACTAATATTCACTATATACACGTGTATACACCGTTTCCCTCAAAGGTGAAGGAAGGTACTCATTTCCTTTGGACACACTGTAATGGAAACCATGGACTAGAAGAGGTGGTGTAGGGAGACCTCCGTCTAGATTTAGATAGCAGTCGATTTGTGCCAACGCATGTGTACAACTGTCCAATCTGTGAGGTAGTGAGTTGTCATCAGTGCTTCTGGTGGACAAGCTGCTTCTGGAGGGAAAGTTTACTCTGATGGGAAACTATGTGGATATTAGTTCATTACTTTTAATGATGAGACGTTAGAAAATTCTTCTGCATTTTTACATCAATGTGTTCAATATAAGCAATTACAGAAATATTTTTGTTTCCTTAAACATAAGCCAAAAACAAAAACAAACAAACAAAAAAAAAACATACCGGTACTATCAGATGGCTGATTCATTACTAGTTGTTATAATGTTCTTGAAAAGTCACGCTCAAACGTTCTCCGATCATTAAGAAATGTAAGCCCTAAAAGTGCTTGTGTAGACTGCAGGAGCACTTAACACAGGAAGTACACGGTCCACATTTGTCCATTCGGTGCTCTGTCCGTTGGTTTCCCTACAGTTCCTACTCTGTCCACTTTCCTTAGCCTACCTGCCGCTGTGTTGTTGGCTCAAAGGCTTAACACAATCAATTCCACGCTTCCTTTATCGTTCTCCCTCACATCCTGGTCTCCTAGCCTTCGTTGGCAGCCACCAGCTGTCCCAGGCTCTGACGTACATATACTGCCTGAATATCCTTGGTCTTGAGGCAAAAATCACAAGCCCATACCGCAGCACTCTCTCTGGTCAACAGGCCATATGCAGGCTCAGTCAGGCCTGTGCAGTCTCTATGGAACCAGCGTTGGCATGACGCCTCACAAAGGATGGCCTCCTGGTCATCATGTACCTCTGACAAGCAGAAGCCACAATGGAACACCATGCCACTTCCCAGCTTCGGCGGCCCAGACCCTGTACCAACGGAAGATGGAGCTTGGCCAGTGGGAAGCGGAGACTGTGTGTTGGGTGTGGAGGCCGAGTTAGATGGAGGGTTAGGGTTACTGCCACCGGTGTTGTTTAAGCTGTTTTGATTGGAATTGGGCGGCTGGCCTGCCATAGGTCCACCACCAGGGGCACTGTTCTGCTGACTGTACGGGGCAGAGCCTGGGGTGGAGTTGGGTGGCGTAGGCTGCTGCTGATTAGACGGAGTGTTGGGAGCCGGGCCGCCTGCAGAGTTAACCGGAGTGTGCTGATTTGGTGGGACTTGCTGAGGTTGTGGGCCATTGAGTGGACCAGTAGGGGAGGAATTGGGATTGGGCGGTGGGGGTGCCGATGAAGGTTGGCCAGGTGTGTTGGGTGTTGATTGCTGAACATCAGGGTGACCAGGAAACCCTCCTCCAGTCTGTGGGGGTCCAGAAGCTGGGGACGGACCTGGAGTGGCGTTGTTGGACGGAGGACCGGAGGGGTTGAGGTTTTGCGGCTGCTGAGGCGGACCTGCTGGACCACCGCCTGGTCCACCAACAAAGTTTTTGCCTTCTTCGCTACCAGGAGTGCCCGGCCCAGGATAGGGGCCGTCTTGCGAGGGAGGGAATGACCCCTGGGGGGGCATCCCCCCGTGGCCACCCACCATATTACCTCCACCCATTCCACCCCCCATGCCGCCCATCATATTCATTCCAGCTGGCATGCCACCCATCGGGTTCATCGGGCCATGAGGAGGACCCCGAGGGCCGCCAGGCATTGGAGGACTGTTGAAAGGATGACCACCCTGTCCATGCTGAGGCTGCTGCATCGCAAAGCGTGGGTGAGGAGGACCGCCTCCTCCAGGACCACCACCCATTCCACTAGGTGACAGTATAGGGTTAAACCCTTGCCCTGGATGCATAGGTGGGCTGAAATTAGGTGGCATGTTAAACTGCGATGGTCCACCTGGAGGAAAGCCACCTCCAGCACCACCACCTCCTCCTCCTCCTCCTCCAAACGTAGGCATTCCTCCATATCCAATTGGGTGATGCGGTCCTGTGTTGGGTGGAGGCGGTCCAAAAGGGGGTCTTCGCCCCGGCTGTCCACCACCTGGTCCTCCAGGGCCACCCATGTAGGCCATGCCTCCTCCCATTCTCCCGGGTCCCCCATAGCCTCCACCTCCTCCGCCAGCCCCTGGGCTCGGTAGGAAAGGCGCGCTTCCCGGACCCCCGGCTCCAGCAGGACGTGATGTGCTAAAGTCATCGTCAAACGGGTTTGAAGCCACAAGATGGTCTACCATAGGGGTTGGAGGAGGTGCAAACTCAGAGAGGTGGGAGAAATTTGCCCCCTGTGCACAAGAGAAAAAGATAAGATTGAATGTCCAAATTAACGTGACTTAAAATCTCCATCAGAAAATATCATTAAATGTGAACAAGCAACGACACATTAAGTAACACAATAAATTCACTAAGACTACATGAAATCTTTATTACATGTCGGGAAAGAGGATGCCTAATGATACCTCTGTGTTATTTAGAACAATGACAATAAATCCTAATTGAAATGAATTGAAACCATTAATTCATCTCATGTAACCTGGTTCGGAGCCTACAGTGAGAACACTTGATGTGAACATCAAGGAACATACACACATTTAGGGCGCTTTCACATTAGGAACGACTGATTTGTACTGTGCTCAGGCAAGATTGCTCCCCCCCTCCCCACTCCATTCTCGGCCACGCTCGTTTATTTACACCATCTGATGCAGGTAATGACAGAATGCACCTACTCGGTGTGTGAGCCGCCATTTAACACAAGAGAAGAGAGCAAAGATGTTAGCTTTCACATTATGCCTATTATTATTAATATTTTGGGGGAAAATGTGACGCTTTCACTCGCTTTCCTACTTTATCAGCGATGGCTATGTAGGCCAGAGGGTGCGACTGGCACATGCTACACAAATAAGAAGATTTTAGAGGAGCCCGAAGACACTGATGATGTCGGGTCTCAACAGTGATCCACTTCCATTCTCAGGTACGACTGGCTTCCATATCTGATTTGATCCACCCCGGTGTATGCTGTATGGCAACTGTTCTGCCTCCAGAACTGCGCCAGAGTCCGCTGGAAAAGGTGGTCTCGGGAATGTTTGACTTTGGGATCATGTGTTCTCAGATACGATTCCAGGGCCCTAATGTGAAACCGCCCTTAGAGTAGCAAATCCATGCGTATTTGGAGAAAAATGGAGCGAAAGCTATATAAACTTATTTCACCTGAGTGCTAGACTTCCTCTTCTTTTTCTCCGGGCTTTTCATCTGGGAACCTAAACATGGATATGAGAGACAGAGAGAGAGAGAGAGAGAGAGAATTTTTTAAAAAAAAAAAGAAGAAACAAAAGGAGTGTTTAATGGAGTATTGTTAAATGTTTAGTTTTTTTAAAAGCAGGATCTGAAGCCATCAGCATGTATATGGACCTGTGAGATTAATGCAGGTGTGTGCATTAACTTTCTTTGTGTACAGTGTCATGTCCCTTTCTGGATCCAGATGTTATGGCAATACAAATGCAAGCTGACTCAGGTTGATTAAAACTAAAAAAGTGTCGCTGCGCGTCATGTCGTGTAGTTTAGACATATAACGTTTATAATGCAGGAAAGCAAATGCATATCGATATTCCGCAGCACAGAGTGTGCTCATGCCCAACATGTGATCTGGGTGAGAGAGGGCTTGAGGCTGGATGGCAAGTAGGGAAAAGAAGAGCGTGTGAGACTTGAGTGGACACAGAACGCAGGTAGAGCCCAGTGCACAGACAAGCTGACATACAACCAGCTCCCCACACAGAGAGAGAGACACACAGAGCCCATGAGGGGAAATATACAAGGCTGGTGTATATGTATATATACACACACACACAGGGACAAGGGTGGAAAGGGCAGATTGGTTTTTGAATTGTGGACTCCGCTCGGACACAGAGATGGCCGTTTGCCTACCTTTGCCGCGCTTCCCTTGACCTTGTCCCGCCTGCAGTCTCCCCGATTCGGCAGCCATTAATAAGACCGGCGGCGCACTGCCATGGCACCGTTCACAAATAAAGAAGAAGAAGAAGTCACGAACAAGTCCTGAGGTCCAAGTGGGGCGGAACGTGGACTAAACTGATCTCAAACCGGGAAAAGTGAACACGAATAAATAAATAAAAAATAAACGCGCTTCTGAGGTTTTTTTATTTTATTTTTATTTTCTGAATGAATCTGGTGATCCCCCCCTTTACCCCTCCCCTCCCTCCTCCCTCCTGTGATCACTTACAGATGTGATGCTAACTGGCTAGCGGTTAGCTACAGCGCTAACGGAAGCGAACACGCACCGTGAGACCAGTCGTTACGCTCCTCGTTCATCACGCGCACGCGACGCGAGCTCGCAGGCTTACACGCACGCAACGCGAAACCCCGCGCGCGCTCCGTCGGTTAGGGTGCACGCGCTCGCCAGATTAGCTACGTTAGCCGAGAGCAGCCGAGTAGCTAGCATAGCTAGCATAGCTAATACACCAGGGCTTTGACTGCAAGCTGTATGCGGCTCTAACGCTAAAGCGTTAACAAAAACCAGACTAAGCTCTTACATTATTCCATATTTATCAATCCTCATAAAGCAAACAGTCAACGTCAGAAAGACTTACAATTAAAATTTATCCTCAAACGCGAATTTGGCCATGACTATTACGGCCTACAGTCGCTGCCGGACAAAGAGGGACACAGCCGGGCGAGACGCGCACACTCACACCCCGGAACACAGGGGTGACCGTGCGGTCTTGGACGTCATAATTATTAAATAAACCCTGTAAGATGTATAAATATATCCGATTATATGTAATTTCTTGATGGTTCATGGTTTTCAATAAATATGCCTCATCATATTTAAACCTGAATCTTGGATGTACGAGGTAACTATTCGGACGCTCCCCCCTGTTACTGTAGAAAGTGGACTCGTCCAGATCAACCCATGAAGGAGCATGGCTCGAGCCGCTCTGGTTTCACGTGCAGGAGGCGCGCGCGGGATGTGCATGTTCGAGATTAATTAGTGTTTGTTTTATTATTTGGTAATTTGCAATTAATTACTCATGCAAAGTAATTATTCTGCACACTTTGAATGAATCGATTAACCCAGTTAATTTTATTGGGATTATATGTGATAGATCTAAAATTGTAAAAATTATACATAATTGTGAAGCGGAACCAATTGCCTTCAGAAGTCACCTAATTAGTAAATAGAGTCCATCTGTGTGTGTAATTTAATCTCAGTATAATCTCAGGTTTGTTAGAGAACCTTAGTGAACAAACAGCATCATGAAGCCCATGGAACACACCAGACAGGTCAGGGATAAGGTTGTGGAGAAGTTTAAAGCAGGGTTAGGTTATATAAAAAGAAATATCCCAAGCTTTTAACATCTCACGGAGCGCTGTTCAATCCATCATCAGAAAATGGAAAGAGTGTGGCCCAACTGCAAACCTACCAAGACATGATCGTCCACCTAAACTGACAGGGCAAGAAGAGCCTTAATCAGTGAAGCAGCCATGAGGTCCATGTTAACTCTTGAGGAGCTGCAGAGATCCACAGCTGGGACAATCTTTCCACAGAACAACTATTACAATCTGGCCTTTATGGAAGAGTAGCATGAAGAAAGTCATAAGACAGAAGTTTGCAGTTTGCGACATGTGAAGGACATAGCAAACACGTGTGAGAGGTGTTCTGGTCAGATGAATGCAAGTAAATGCAAAACGCTATGTGTGGCGGATAACTAACGCTGTGCATGGTGGTGGCAGCATCGGAGTGTGGGGAAGCGTTTCTGCAGCAGGGACAGGGAAGCTGGGCAATCTTAAAAGAAAACCTGTTAGAGTCTGCAAAAGACATCGACTCTAAACATCCACCCAGAGCTACAATGGATATATTATAATGCATATTAATAGACAGTGAAGGTGGGTGATAAAAATCTCCTGAAATGCTTTACTTCTTTCACACCTATAACTTCTTTAATAGCAATAACTTACTTTTAAAAGTTAATGAATCCACAAAAAGTAGAGCTTAATGCATTTTTTATACATTTAATAACTGGTGTTCCTTCTCTTCCTGGTAATGACAAGGACAAATGAGAGAAAAACGTGACTATTTACAAAATGGCTTCCAGGTTTAAGACGATATGGTTTTTAATAATCAAAATCAGTTAATTATTACATGTAGTCAGTTTTTATGTCCAATTTTTGACAGTTATAATTGTAAAATGAGTAACACTAACGTCAGACTTGAAAGCTTAAAAGTAAAAATTGTTAAGAGTAGAGAGGAGGACTTTTAAGAAGCTTAAGAGTTTCTATACCAGAGGACAAAATGGCGGAAAGAAGAAATATCCTCCAAACATTAATCGTAAACACGGCTCTTCTGTCCAGTTTGGATTTCTTGTTCTTTTACTTTCTTCCATCTCTCTTGGATTGTTGGCTACATTCCATCCAAAAGTGCAAAATAAACTGTCCTGCAATCATTTAAATTGGAAAAAGCTGAGCCATTTTGCTCCCATCAATCTGAAATGGATCACAAGTAATAAAATCAATATGGTAAATAAATGTAAGAACTTAAATATAGTAACTACTGTGTGGAAATTGGTTGCTTCAAAAGCAGACACGAGGATGATCCTCAGATTAGAACCGTTACGAAGACTTTACGGGTCATAAGTAGCGGACACATCTCAAGATCAACTATTCACAGGAGATTATTGTATATATACATTGTTTTACAGCAGTGTCAGAAGAAATAAAAATCAAGAACAACCATGGAATTAGGTGGTGTGTCCAAACGTTAGATTTTTTGATTGATTGATTTGATCCAGATTTGATTGCAGTGATTCACAGACAGCTCCTTGCACTTCATGACGAGGTGCTGTAGGTCCTTATACTGCCGGTGCCTTTACAAAGTTTATCTAATCAACTGAAAAAATGAATCAGTTTTTGATTTTCAATTAATTTGTAAAAAATCATAAAAAAATATATTTACATTTATCATGTGCGATTTAGTGTAAAGTAATGGGAAATCAAACGTTTGGACGCACCTAATTCCATGGTTTTTCCTGATTTTTATTTATTTATTTTTTAAATTAATTACAAGGTGTGTCCAAACTTTTGTCTGGTACTGCATGTACATTTTTTCATATACTTACAGTCAAAGGAATCTCGTGCAACAATGGTTTAATCGTGCATTTATTGCTGCAAACATACACTCTTCCAGTGAGATTATTACAGAGGTGTGTGTACGTGTTATTGTCTGGATCTATGTTGGAAACTGGTGCCATGCCATTGCAGTGATGCAGCAAACTGTTTTCCAGCTGCAGTCATTTAAAATGTAAGCTGTTTCTTCAGAATGTAATCACTCAGGATTTTCTACACATTCTCTCCGTCTGCAGAGCAGCTGGAGGCTGTAGACAGCATTACTGTTGCACTTCTCAGACCTCGTGCACACTGCTCGCAGCTCTTCATGCAAATAACGCAAAGCTGTTTTACATGCCAAATTTTATGGGCTCGACTTGTTGAGACATTTTTCAGCATTATTGTGGCTTGTCTTCCCGAGCTTCATTAATTCCGGTTCATGAGAGGTTTCCTACACTCTGTGATTCTTTCTGAGTGCTGAGAGAGACACAAATTCCCAGTTCACTGTGGTGTGTGTGCCTTCCTCACACTGAAGACCAACGCCGCTGGTACTGAACCAAGCTGAGGTCTGGGGTTGATCTCTGGGATTGATCAGTGGATTTAAAATGTCGACACACAGATTTAAAGAGTGTTTCTTTTTATTTAAACCATACTCACATTAGTCATGAACATGTTCTGTACCGGTTCTGTGTTCACCTGGTCTAAATCCAAGGGTATTAAAAAAGCAATTTTCAATTGTTCTTAAATACTGATTTAAGTTTACAAAGCATTAAAACTAAAAGGCTGATCCACTGCTTTATCAGTAATGATGGCATGGTATTATATTACTAAAGCAGAGGGGAGAGAGAGAGAGAGAGAGAGAGCTCTATTGCTGGGACTTTGTCAATGCAAAGTAGCTGGTTAGTAAAATGCTAACCAGTTGAGAGCATCGGTTACGTTAGTGGTTCTCAGCCCCGGTCTAAAAGGAACAGCAAGGTCTAGTAATCTCAGGGTGTTCGTTAAAAAATTTAAACATGCTAAAAAAAAAAATGAAAAACACCGGTTGGAATCTGCTGCCATTAGGACATGAGGACCTGATCCCTGAGTGCATAGCTCATACACACTTGCACATGTACATGCGAAACCTGGAACACATTTAGACCTCATTGAGCTGAACAATGCATGCATGACATGGACTCTACTTAACAAAAAGTCAGTTATTTTAGGTTGTTTGCAAAACGCACTTAATGGAATTTTATATACTCCTCCCAGGGGATTTATACGATTGTAACCAAACTGGGCCCATATGATCTCAAGACATTGACGATGCAAAATTGCGATGGGATTTTTGATATCTCAAGTGGTTCAGCCATGGCGATGCTTTAAACCTATGCCAAAAAGTGACATCGTGTTGCGTAACATCACATCATAGTGTGATGCTTTTTTTCCAGCATCAAAGGCTTTTTGGACGTCTTAACATGCGCAAAAAGTACAAAGTATGTGTGGTGCGTCCAGGCGGTGATGGCACAGGTGCTATTATTATTATTATTATTATTATTATTATTTACTGTATACTTCTTGAAATAAATCATTTAAATTAGCTAACTTTAATTACCAATCAAAGAATTAAATTAGAAGCTTCAAATGAGTAGAAATAAAATAAGTCGAAACGTCTATAAATATGTTTATTAATGTTATATTTTGTCTGCTTTTTCTTTACAACTCTTGGGAACAGAGGCTGAACTCATGTCAGATACACAACAAATCAGTACTCAGGCTCCCTCTGGTGGCTGTGACCTCACACTGCAGCATGTCATCCACAGAAAAGCTATAAACACACAAGCATGCAGTATGTGAACGTTCTGGATATTCAGAATCAGATATAATTCTCACATGTTCCCTAATTAAGTCATAATGTGATTGATACAAACTGTAGGATTTTGTATGTGGGCGTGGCAAGTCCAGTGCTTTCTTCTGTCCATGGAAACTGTTCCTGCATCCTGCGGGGTGTAACGTATTACCCTAGTCAAATAACGCATGCAAAAAGGTTTAAACATGTCTCTACAGTAATGAGAGAAACAAACGCAACTCTCTAGATGAATGAAAGTTGATGTTTTTTTTCCACTGACGCTGCTTATGTGCTCGTACATTTGGCATTTATGCACAAACTTTATCAATAGAAAAACAAAAGAATGTCTTCATGCACATGTAAATGAATTTGTGTATTTTGTACTTACACTTTTTAAAACTAAGGACAAATTTACCTTTAGGTGTTGGCAAAGTGTTACCTGCACTGATGAAACTAAGATTGAACTATTTGGAAAGAACACACCTACCCTACGTCTAATGTAAAAAGGCCGCTGAACATCATCATGAAAACATCATCCCAACCGTAAAGTAGCGTGGAATTGTGTTATTGTGAATAGTGTTATTATTTTAGGCACACTGTATTTTTATATAAGACCCTTGACTTAGATGAAGATCAAATCACATTTTATGACAAATTAATGCAGAAAACCGTTAAATTCCAAATAGTTCACATACTTTTTTTTCTTGCCACTGTATATTGTCAAAAAGTTGCTCACATGCCTATACAAATAAATCTGAACTGAACTGAACACAGAAAAGAAGCACTTATTTAAACACCATTTAAAAACAGAAAGAAAGGAGCTTGCTGTGGATCTCAGTGAGATTTTACAAGCCAACCATCTGTTTCTTTAGTTAACAGAAAGTTTTGCTGATGTAGGCTAAAGCTTATGGCATGTCAGTGACTAAACCCTTTCACATGTGCGAGAAATTATCTAAAGGTCTGTGCATCGTTCCGTCTTCATCACATTCATCATATTCACCTCCCTTTGGGGAACGAATCACATTCCAAGACATACATG
Organism: Clarias macrocephalus; assembly: GCA_011419295.1. Lineage (NCBI taxonomy): Eukaryota > Metazoa > Chordata > Actinopteri > Siluriformes > Clariidae > Clarias > Clarias macrocephalus. The sequence goes on from JAAGKR010003764.1 coordinate 13,258, forward strand.
CAAGCAGTTTTTAAACAATCAGAAAGGAATCTTAGTAAATCAAAGCTACCAGATATTTCTGTTCCAGGAAGTGAGAATGTGTGTGATAGGAAACACAGAGGAGAAGACTGAGACGGCTGCTTTTACACTGTAATAATTAATAATAATAATCATCATAATAATAATAATATGTCTTTTTGGGAGGAAACCAGAGTACCAGGAGGAAACCCACCAAGCAGTAAAAGACCATGCAACCTCCACACACACACACACACACACACACACACACACACACACACACACTGAAGGCAAGATTTGAACCCTGAACCCTTTCAGTGTAAAGATGACGGGGCTAACGACTGAGTCACGCATTGAATATTTCTCATTAAAAATAATTATTTCTTCTTTTACTGTTTTATTTGCTTATTTTATGCAGCGACGGTGGACTTTTTTTTATTGTCGCCTGTTTTTGTAGTGTGTTTTTGTGTCCGCAGCTATTTCAGGATTGCACAGCACTTTGGTCAACAGTGTTGTGTTAAATGTGCTTAAAAAATCTATTTGACTTGACTGCATGCTTGGGAGATTTTTTTTTTAACCCAAGTTGCCATGGTTACAGTTTAATTTCTTATCATATCAGCCCAAAAGAAGCTTTAGGCTTTTCTCCACAACAAACACTGTGTGAAACAAGTGTGAAAGCAGGGCAAATTTAAACACAATAACATAATATTATTATTATGATTATGATGATGATTATTATTATGATTATTATTTGGACATTTGGAAATGTCCAAAATGTCCACGTCGCTCCACCCACCTGACACAAAAGTCTAAAACCAGCAACCGATGGTGTAAAACTAATGCAGCAATTCTAGCATGTCTCATGGTGTTCAATCTCCAGTTATCAATATACATACAGTATATCTCACCTTTTATAATGATTCTACCTTTTTCTCTCTAAACATCATTTGTACTCTATATGTACTGTCGTCCCCCAGCCAGAAATCTGTGAAATAATGAGCAAAATGTGGAACTACACCAATAAATCTGGAAGAAAAAAACAATAATAATAATTTCTCTTGAAGCTTGTTTCCCGAAAATGACCTTGAACTTACTTTACTATTCATTTATTCATTATCATCCTCTGCCACAATCATGCTTCTTCTTTTCCAGTCTTTGCGTTTCCTCTTTTTTCCTTTTTACTTCCCTGTAGGTATTTTTCTCAACCTGTTCTGATTAAACACAGTGTGAGAATAAAAACAATAAAACGTAATAGCCTCCGTCTTAATGAAATATTGAACTTCAGCAGCTTTCCTTATCATGGAGTTATGATTTCCATCTGAATTGACTAACAAGGCAGAGAAATAATTGCTTCCAGCACAAGTTGAGCCTCCAGCAGGGGTTTCTCTGCGATTCAGCACGAAATCACTTTCATTTTCACAGGAGAGTCGTCTCTTCATTCTCTTTTTCAGATGATCTGTGATCTACATGGTTGTAACAGTACAATAGAGCGGAACATTTCTAAAGACCAGTCTGGTGCTGCACGCCCGTGCACATTCCTTTTACATGCCCTTGTTTTCCAGGGTTTAGCTGCTGATTTTTTTCTTCTTTGACTAATAAAAACACAGACGCCAAAGAATTATATTGCAGCCTTTAATGCACATCAGAACAGTCCACAGCAGAGACATTGTTCATATCCAAGTCACCCCTGCCTCCCGAAACACATTAGACACACGAGGGATTCTGTAACAAGTCTCGTCATCTACGACAATCCAATCTGTCAATCGCCCCGAAATCATTAGTTATGAATTATCCTGATGATGTTACTCCAGTGTCTGTAGTGCTTGTCATAATTAACCATTTCTGCACACTTACACCCTCATTAAGGTTAACATAAGACCTGGTATTGAATAGCTCGAGGCCTTGTCTTGGAGTCAGATTAAATGTTAAGCCAGTGTTGCTGTACTGGTCAAGTGAAGGGCACAGTTAAAGGTCAAGGTAATAGATGAAGGAGATGATGAGATTAATGACTCTTCAGAGATCGGATTTACACCGAGCATACACATGCCAAGGTCAAAGCTAAGGTTAGATATGCAGCAATATGGGATAGCTAGAGAACAAAGCAGTCTGGCTAAAACACAGCGAAGCACCACCATGGGATCGTTCACCGGTACCAGACACATTTAGGGGCAACTGACACCAAGGCTCCATGTGCCTCTCTTTTTACCTTTTACACTCCATCACGGTGATGGCTCAGTAATATGAGTGGTCCCCTGTGCCTTGTTTCATTCAGGTGCAAAGGAGAGAGAAAAACAATGACGTACAACACGTGAAATGAACAACTGAACTAAGGATTTACAACAGACGTAATGAACACCAACTGTTCACTTGATGTGATCCTCAACCATGTTTTAATCAACTGGAGCTACATTATATGTGTGCAAAAGTATTTGGCCAAACCTGCAATGACATTGTATTCAAACATATATATTTCAATATGGAGTCGGTCCCCCTTTTGCGGCTATTTCAGCTTGCACTCTTCTTGGAAGGCCGTCCACCAGATGTTGGCGTGTTTCTGTGGGAATTCGTGTCCATTCATTCTGTAGAGCGTTTATGAGGTCAGGCACTGATGTTGGACAAGAAGGCCTGGCTCAGGTTCGTCCCAAAGGTGCTCGATGGGGTTGAGGGCCCTCAGGGCTCTGTGTTAGGGCCGGTCAAGTTCTTCCACACTGAACTCATCAAACCATATCTTTATAGTCCTTTGCTTTGTGCACTGGGACACGTCATGTTGGAATAGAAAAGGGCCTTCCCCAAACTGTTGCTGGTCGGAAGCATAGCATTGTCCAAGATCAACCACCTCAACCACATCAAACCATGTTGCCACACAGTTTAGTGAAGCATAGCATTGTCCAAGATGTCTTGATATGCTGAGGCATTAAGATTGCCTGACATGGTACTAACATCATGGGTGGCATTACAGTATTGTAACTGTATAGTATCAATACCATGATAGAACCATGTAGCAAAGTGTGGTACATGTTTTATATCAGCAAATAAGTACCATAAAAAAATACCATGTTATTGTAGACCATGTGAATGCGTGTGTGAATGTTGACCGGATTTCCTTTCAAGGTCGTAAAAAAAAAAAGGGAATGAATACAAGGATAATCTTTGGCCTCCAGTGGTTGCCACTGGTCTCCACCATCCCTAGTTGGACTACAGAGGTTGTTACAGTAGGTGGATGTACAGGATGTGGATGTACAGGTACAGGTACCATAAGACTACCATGGTACTTTATGCCATGGTAAAAGTTCTCAGAGGTGCCTGTGCATTCCCTGTAAAATGGAACAGTGTACTTACATTTATGATGTAATCACCTACCATTTCACTACGACCTGTGCCAAACTGAAAGTGGCTCAAAAACCGTAAACACTCTTTCATTCCATTTCTGTATGAAGTAGCCATCACACGATTTTAGGACTTGTTAAGGACAGCATGATTTCTCACTCTGCCATGTACGTACCTGCCTGTAGTGAGGTTTTTCTGGGCAGCTCAAAGTTCTCCATGTCAGCAATTAAACAAGGAATGAAACATATTTTTTATTTCTGTGAGCGCACAGTTCTAATTTATTATGAATAGGCATGAAACACCTACAAACCCCTTCAATCCGCATTCAGGGAACTTACAAACTGCTTCAGCAGAAGCGCAGAGTAGCTGATCTCCTCCCTCCGTGTTTTTAGAGAACGATAAGCGGAGCTGAGCCATGCTGGTGGCGACCCGAATAAATGACGCAGCTCGGATATCATGTTGACTAGGTGTCATGTGATTGCTCAGGTGATGTGGTTTGTTGTTTACTAACCGTCTGAGGATGATAAAGCTGATAAAGTAAAGTCAGTGGCAGTGAGGTTACAGCGAGTTTTCCTGTGGCATGGAAAGTGTGAGAAGGTCACTATGATGCTACTCACTGGTAATCTAAAGAGCCCATATGTTTATACTCTTAAATCCTATTTTTAGATTCTTTAACGAGTTAAAATAGTTGACAGAGTTCCTCTAAAGTGAGTCTTCTAATGTGTTTTTACACTCAGTAACAGTATCAATGGTGGCGATGAAACGTTCAGCGAGTGCTGGCACACAAGGAGCAACTTACTACGTCTATATTCGGGTATAAGGATGATGGCGGTGGAGTAGTTTTTAGCACCGTCGCCCTGCACATCCAGGGTCGGGGTTTGATTCCTGCGTCAGGGTCTGCGCGCGTGGAGTTGACGTGTTCGTCTGGGTTTGATTCCTGCGTCAGGGTCTGTGTGCATGGAGTTGACGTGTTCTCGCCGTTCTTGGTGGGTTTCCTCCGGGTGCTCCGGTTTCCTCCCACAGTCCAAAGACATGCAGGTTAGACTGACTGACGTTCCCAAATTGCCCGACGTGTGTGAGTGAGCGTGTGAGTGGGTGTGCTCTGCGATAGGTGTGTGTGTGAGTGTGTGTCACCTGGAAAATCCGAAAAAGAGTGTAACAGACAATGTGCTGTGTTCACCTGAAAATGTTCCAAAGGTCATTTAAATTCACACATTTCTTATAAACAGAAAAGTAAAAAAAAGGTTTTTATGAGTGTTCTTAGAGCATGTGGGTATTACAAGTGACACACGTGCTGTGGGTGTTTATCACGCATCATCATGTATTACACTTACAGTGAATGTGTTACTGAAGTGTGTGTGTGTGTGTGTGTGTGTGTGTGTGTGTGTGTGTGTGTGTGTGTGTGTGTGTGGAGCCAGTATAGTGTCATGAGGGAGACACAGACAGGTTTAGTGGTGTAGAAGTGGAGTATGTGGTGTGTGAAATGAGCTGGTGTGTCTGTCAGGCCTGGTGGAGACAGTGTGTCCAGATAAGAGTGACGGGGAGCACTGCGGTTACCGGAGGAGACAGTCGACACCAGCACCTCAAAGCCACAGCGACAGGCCCGGCCTGAGCCAAGACACCCAAGACCTCTCCAGAGCGTACGGCACAGACACGAGATCCACACACACACACACACACACACACACACACCATCAACACAACACAGACAAGTACAGAACATGGAGAACATGCAGTGCAAAGACTGTAGAAGCTCAGTCGTTATTCGTTTTGCTGATTTCTAATAAGCATATATACTGCAGGGCTCAGGATTGTGCAGCACAGAGTGACGTGACGTGTCCATTGTTTCAGCACAACCTAAGCAACTGAATTTTAGTTCATTGTAACCAACTATACAAGCATGACTGAGCAAAACGTTTAAAAAGAGGGTCACATAGACAAAGAGGAAAAGAACATGATCACATGTAAATAACACACATACACATGATCACATGTTTTGTGGTTGTTTTCGGTTGTTTCTATCACCAAATAAATAAGTAATAATAATAATAATGTGCAGTTACACACACACACACACACACACACACACACACACACCAGGGGCGTTAACACACAGCAGGAGAGACGATTCTTACATTTCTCCTACTGTATATAGCAAAAGACTTTTGGGTGAAGCTTTAGTATTAATGTAACCAGTCCAACACTAACACGGTATAGTATATAGTATATAGTATACAGTAAGTCCCCTACATGCACTACATCTGAGGTACAAACTTTTGAAGATATGAACAGGCCTTCATGTAAGTTCGATCACTTTGTCACATGTGTCCTCTTGTCGCAGTACAAACCCAGGAAGCCCATAACGCTGGAGACAAAAGTGGAGACGATTCTAAAGAACACTGTGTTGTAACATACTGATACTTATTGTCTTGGTATCCTAGTACCTAGACAACGTTTGTCGGACTTACGAACAAATTGGACGTACGAACAGGCTCTCGAAACAGAACTCGTTCACGGTCCCTGCAGTTGGCCTACAGAGGTTCCTGGATGGATGGATGGATGGATGGATGGATGGATTCCTCACTGTGGTGTGTATGTGCACAGATACAGACATGTACACAGACCGTCCACACGTTCCTCTGCTCGTTCATTCTCAATACTTCATTCTTAAAGAAGACGAGAGAAAGTTTAGAGGACGTTACATCAGGTTTCAGGAATTAGCCTCAGGATAAAACAAAGGTGTAGGGAGCGACTGCGGCTGAGTGGAAATGACTGAGCACTCAGAGGTATGATTCAGCAGAGACATTCAGATTTTACTGATAATGCTTGTGCTTCCGGCTTCACACACACACACACACACACACACACACACACACACACACACACGCATGTGCGCACGTATTCGACAGTAAAAGCACTTTGGGTTCATGGGGCAAACATGAGTGTATCACACCCGTCCTTTGATATTCTCGTGTTTTCTCTTTCTGATCGTCAAAGACATTGTGTGTGAACAGGACAGGTCCAACAGGCCAGACAGGACGTGTGTAACGTCCAGGATATTCACACACACACACACACACACACACACACACACACAGGGAGTTTCCCTTACACTCCACACTCCATAGTCCACTTCTCAGTCTCATACAGTGTGACGTTACTGAGATCTTCAACCACAAGAGACGAAGACGGAGCACCAGGGACAACCAGATTGTTTACAACAGGCCTTATTAGTATAATCACGGGAATTCTGAGCAAACTTCACATTTCTATACACAACAGTTTGCCCTCAGAGTGAAATTGTTTATTTATTTATTTATTTATTTATTTTGTTTTTGTTTTTGTTATTCATGTCCATAAACCTGACTGAGGTGTTTTATTGTCCTGAGCTGATGGAGGTGATGGATTACTGTTCAGTCTTGTTTAGTAGCGTCGAGAACGAGACTTTGACGTGACTCAGTCATGGCTGTGTGTGTGTGTGTGTGTGTGTGTGTGTGTGTGTGTGTGTGTGTGTGTGATTAGGCACAGGTCTGACTGATCAGAAGTCCGGATATGTGGATCACGTGGCTGTTTGTGCCGTGCCATGATGTCTGGTGTGTTATCTTGTTGTTGCGCTGAGAATTACGAGACGTGGAATTTCTGGAATTTATATATCTGTAGAATTTCATCACGACAACGTCCACCGTTAAACGCGCTGTGTGTGTAAACTGAACTGAATTCACACTTTGAATAATGGAGGGTTTTTTTTTTGTTGCCCTGCTTAAATCAAATGAAAGAAACGTTAATATCGTTTTAATATCTGCTAAAATACAAGTTGTCCAGGATTTATATATTTATATACTGTACATGTATTCAGTGTATATGTACATCGAAAGCAACCCGAGGGCACGTCTCTGCTCCTCTGTGACTTCAGACACTAAACTCTGTGTCCAGACGCTTCTAAACGTTAAAGCTCGTGTTCATGGAAAATTTCATGATCTGTTGAACTTGTGGCTTGATACGAGAGAGGTGTGTGTTATTGTGTGATCGTCTGAATGAGCAAAACACAACAAATTCATTCCCATTAGATGCATTTATTGTAATGATGAAGATACACATCGACACTGAACAAAACAGGTGCCTTGAAAAGAAGCAAAACACACTGGAGTGTTCGACACTGGTGATATTGTGAATGACCAGGTGACAGTTCGCTCCTCATCCTCACCCTCACCCTCACCCCCACCCCCACCCCCACCCTTTCCTCCACCTATTCAGGGATGTTTCAGTGATAAATTATCAGGGTACTGGATCCGTGTGTGTGTGTGTGTGTTGGTGTCTTATTACCGTCAGGAGGATTTGAATTGAAATAACATAGCCGCGACGTTGCGTCTCTTAGGGGATACATTAAGGTTGGGCGAATATGTTCCTGAAGTCACTGAAAGTGTTTTTTTTACGCGTTTACTCCGACGTTAAACTAATGACAAATATAACAATCGAAATTTCAAGTATTTATAGCTGGAAAGAGGCGGCTTTCTTCTCAGCCCTTCGCTCCTGGTTACAGACGCCACCTGATACTCTCCTGTCTCAGGCGCTCATTGTCTCCCCCTCATTACTCTTTCTTCTCTCCGTCCTTCGCGTCCTTGTTTTTAGGTGGTGGGCTGTCCAGGAAGAAGTCGTTGCAGGCCACGGTGAGAGCGCCCATCAGGATGATGAACTCGGTGAAGTCCACCTCGCCGTCGTTGTTGGCGTCCAGGTCACTCATCACTCGCTCCACCGCGTCCTTGTCTTGTGCATTCTGATCAAGGGAGAAGGGAAGGGAACAGCGTCAGGGGTGTTTCTGTCTAATGGGAATTTGGAGAATTCAGATGGAAACTGGGAAAGGATTTGGTGTGCGCATGAGCCAAACTAGTACATCATAGACATCAAATCCATCCATCTGTGAGCCTTCGGGAGGCCAGTGCTGATTACCGTCGTATTTATTCCCATTTTAACAACCGTGATGAGACCTTCAGCCTAGGAGGAAACCAGAGCACTCGGAGGAAACTCACCGATCACCCTGGAGGTGCAAGCTGACAGTGAAGCCACCGTGGCACTATATACATAAAACAACATAAATAAATAAATAAATAAATAAATAAATAAATAAATAATGGACTAAACTAAGGGTCTGGGTTTGATTCCCGCCTCGGTCTCGGAGTCTGTGTACATGGAGTCTAGGTGGGTTTCCTCCGGGTCCTAACATGCAGGCTAGGATAATTCTCGGCTGCATCGTCGCTCTCCATGTGGATGGAGAATTATGTGTGTCAGTGTCAGAGGTATTTACGCAAACCTCCAGAGAAGCTATTCGAGGTATGTAGCTTACATGCAGTGAGCATTTTCTGCACGCTGTAACATGCCACAGTGCGATAGTAGATCCTCTGATTCCGCTCTTACGACAGACCTGCTGTGTTTTTTTTTTGTTGTGTGTGTGTGTGTGTGTGTGTGTGTGTGTGTGTGTGTGTGCGCTATACAGTATGTGTGGCACATGGTCTGTGTTTGTCTTCTCACCCCTAGATAGTTCCCCAATTCCTCCGTCAGCAGTTCCCGTAACTCCCCGCGGCTCAGCGTGTATTTGTCCCCTTCTTTCCCTGAGTACTTGTGGAAGGTCTTGATGAGCATCTGCATGGCGCTTTCCAGGTTAGTGCTTGGTTCTTTAGCCATGCTGCAAACCATTCAAAAGGTCAAAGGTTAGGGACGGAGTAGCACGGCGCACTCGTGTCCCAGCCGTATGTGAGGTCACATGACTGGCATGGGGCGGAGAGCTTTAGCTCAACGGAAATGGCACAAGCACAAGAAGTTGACGGTGGGACAGAAGCACAATGTCCATTTAGTAAAATTTAAGGTACAAAGCAAAATCAGAGGCCTAAAACGGACCGAGTGTCACATTTTCTTAGGTAGGTTTACAAGTTTTCTCATCTAAACTGAGAAACAGAGCCGGAGAGTGGAGGAAATGGGTAGGGGGGGAAAAAAGCAGGTACAACATTCTTACACATCACATTTTGAGCGTGGCATCTTGGTTCTTCCGTCTCCAGGCTTGCAGAGCTACTGGGATTATAGAGACACAAACACGATTGTTAAAATGTGAAGAAATATTCTGCGAAGAAAAAGGAAACAGCAAGAAGCACCTGGAAATGACAAACATGAGCGTGAGCTGAGAGAATAAGACCAGTGTGTGTGTGTGTGTGTGTGTGTGTGTGTGTGTGTGTGTGTGTGTGTGCGCGCGAGTTTATCAGCTGCTGAAACACAGTTTTTCTGACTTGATGAAGTTTGACAACTGACGCCACTGAGGTTAGACGAGATGAAATCCAGCAGAATCTGTCGATTCGTCACTTGTGTGATCTGATCAAACAACCTGAAGAATTACATAATATAATAATTCAAACGTGATTCGTAGAAGTTCTGATGGAGTCGTGGTAATTATAAAATGTCTGTAGCTTTGCTCTGTTGTATTTGTTTACTACAGCAGAGTTTACGGTCGTTTTCCCTCCAAAGCAATTTCACTAACGTGAAGCGAAACGCAAATGTACCCAGGACTCCAGAACTCACATTAATGTCGCCTCGCACCATCTAATTTCACTTATTAATTCATTACAGTCTCTAATTAGGAAGCTCGGATGCTGCTGTGGAACTAATACCTAGAGGCGGTGTGAACTCAAGAGCTGCTGGGGTGTCACGCTGGTCTCTAGATCGTGTCCTGAAGTTACCGCGACTATGGAGATGACAGTGCAGACAGACAGTGCAGACAGACAGACAGACAGACAGACAGACAGACAGAGAAGTGGACAGAACTGTGACAGTATAAGCGGCACCGCGGTGCATCAGTCAAGCAAGGAATCCAGGCAGGAATGTGAAATTTGGCACTTTTAGGAAAACATTTTGATGACATCTTAATCACTAAGGCAGAAATCTGTAGGAAGAAGAATCACAATCAGCCGTGCCGTTGATGGAGACGTCATAGCGCTTGAGCTCTTGGAGGGACAATGTCCAGCGCGGTTGGTTCCTTTTTACTTAAACTCAGTCTTAATGTCTCTGCTGCTGCTGGATATCTGGACTTTCTATCTATTTATTTATTTATTACTGACTGGACATCGGCCCTCCAGGAGTTCAGAGATGAACAGCTCTGATACACAGTAACCTAGTGACAACAACAACATTCAAAATGAATCTGCCACTCATACTTTAGGGAACAAAGTCACATCAAAATGATATAAAGCAAAAAGAAAGTGATGGAATGTCTAATGAAAGGATTATAAATATATAAACGGTGCCTAAAGAAAGAAATTAGCCGAACCCAGGGGCTTAATCGTTCCAAATAGGAGCCTCATCCATTCAAATCAGGTCAGATCAAAGTTTTCTATTATATAAAATGTAATTGCAAATCGACATTTGCATAACACTAGCAAGCGCGGATGTAAATGAGCCGTCATCAGAAGAGAGCTGGACGACATAAGAAGCCCTCGGCTGTCCGTCCTACCTGAGTGGTGCCGAAGAGCCGCGCCGTCACGGAGATGCAGACTGACAGGAAGGAGCAAAGCAACGGATGAGCAGAGGAGCGTCTCCAGGGCTTAAATACCCTTCAGCCCCCATCCGTCCCTCCTCTTACGCATCCTCGTCAGCTTATGTTTCTCCTCTGCTCCGTCGTCCCCTCCTCCTGTCCTTCATGCCGTCTTATGTTCACCTACTCCATCATGCAGGGAAACTTAACACACACACACACACACACACACACACACACACACACAGATGGCTTTGGAGCGCTTTATTTATTCTAACTTCGTCCGGTCCTGTAAAGCTGCTTTGCGACAAGGGTCACCGTTAAAGGCAAATTGAATTGAATTGGATTGAACAGAAGAATAACGAGTTTTAAGACGCTGCAGTATTGAGGTGATGCACTTTAGATTGTGGATGTTCAAGCACAGAGTGGTGGAGCAAAGCTGCACGTTATTCATCGACAGAGATCGAACATGATCGATCTGATTAAATGTTCAATACGTAGATTCAATATTGAATAAGTAGCTAATATTGAACCGAAACTGGAGTCAGCATGTCCGGCCCTGCGTCTGCACATTGTTATTAAAGAATGTTCGGTATTTAATAAAACGCCCCCGTTCGGGGTTAGTCAGGAGGAACTAGGCCTTTGAGAGCAAACGGAATCTGTTTGCTAGAGTGTGTGCGGGTGGACGCACATGACCAGCGTGTGCGAGGCAGGAGATGAGAGCAGTGAACATACAACCACATCAAGTGCTGCATAATAAAAGATGGTAGCGATTGTAGCGCTAACCTGAGGAGGCTGGCACACTGGCGTCTCATATCGCTTTCGAGTGACGGCGCATTGATAATGCTAACGTAATGGAGCCCGACGTCACGGCGTCAGCCACACCAAAGGCAAACACGAGTGGGACACAGCCGCCGGTTTACTTAGGCGAGGAACAAACCGCCTCCGCCTCAACCAAAAGAAATGTAGAAATATGTAGTGTGTGTGTGTGTGTGTGTGTGTGTGTGTTAAATAAGCACACAATTGTGGAGTTTATCAGTTATACCATGTGTTTATTGTTTGCAAAAAAATAACTGAGCGATCGCTTCTGTCTTTGTAAAACACACTGACAATCCTTGTTGCCTTTTACACAGCTACTTACAGATGTACTTGTTATTTATATATTTATATATAGCGCAATTTTCCAGACATTAGGGGGGGGAAAAAAAACTGCTTCAAAGTAGATGAAAAGCGTAAATGTAACAATATATACCTGTATATGATAAAGTAATGTTTCCAGTTTCAAGCCTATGAGACGTTGTCAGTTGAGGATCGAGCTGGATAATATAGCGTATATACTGTCGTATACATGGTTAAGTAGAACAGAATACGGATAATCGTCATAATAACTGACCGATAAGGACATATTTGTTAAAAGATACATACATACATACAAATGATACACTGAACATTTTAGTGGTCATTGAGATGCTTCTTATCATCAGTATACGAAATTAAAGCCCCAATTATGGATGCAAAGGGACTGCGGTTAGTGAGCGGAGACAGACGCTTGGCACGTTGTGTGCATGCGCGGAGCCAAACAGCGTGAAACGGTGAACTAAGCGGGCAGGTGCATTAGCATCGTATGCCGAGCTCATTCATTCCCAGCAGCACAACGAAAAAAAACAAGATATTTCTCAACCCTTCAAGCGGTGTATCCCAAATATTAGCAATTGATAAGACAGGCTAGAATTCATGTTAAATGTAAAATAACTTATTAGAGAAAGTCCTTTTTAAGACAAATCAGAATGATGAGACGAGTCGGAGCCCAAATTTTGTTAGAGACATGAAAGACACCAGAGCCGTAAATGACTTCAGAGTGAATTACATCAAATCACAGACAGGACCGTCAGTTCCGACGAGGAGTTCTGGTCCAACACTTTCAGCACTGCATGGCTTCGTAATTGTTAAGACATTGTTAGCAGCTCGTTTAGCGGTTTTACAGCAAACGAATCTCGCTGAATGAGAAAGAAGCACCAAGCACGCGTGGCATTGATGAGGGTGTGGCACAGAGAGGAATGAACGAGGGGCGCTCGGGTCAAACGTCAAGTGCATTAGCGTAGCAGGGGATTAGCTGGCCCCGTTATTCTGCGCAATCAAAAGCCGAAGGAACAGAGTATGAGAACACACGGGCTACAAGACAAATGCTCAAAGAAAAATGTTTGTTTATTGTCATGCATCTTCATTCAAATTTGGCAGTCAGCACGCGCTACGAAACCGTGTTAGCGTAAACATGCTAAGCAAGACAAAGTGTACAAGGCGTAACTGACTGAACACATACAGCATGGAAACCTGAACAGGGGTGTGTGTGAGTGGGTCACGTGTGGGCGTACCGTTATTTTTCCAAAAGACACCAGGGTGGTTTAATCGAACACGCCAATGACAGCATCATTTGTAAACATATTGCTAGAGGTACTTTAGAACACATTTCAAGATCCGTGTCGTAATGTAGTGTTAATGTGAATACAAATCCAAATACAAAACACACAGTACATATACATATACATTTTAGTTGTGTTTATTTAGACCAGTGGTTCCCAGATCCGTCCTCACGTCCCTCCAGACATTCCAGCGGTTTTTTTGTTTTTGTTTTCCCCACCGCGTTGTGTGAGTTAGTGTAGAGCGAAAAGTTATTGATCTAACGAGCTGGAGAGGGTCTGAGGACTCGTCTGAGAAGCACTGGGAGACAATAAACAAAAGGTTGAGTGGTTTATGCTTTACCTAGTGGTACAAATTGTAGTGTTTGTCAAATTTGGTTAGCTGTGAAATAATAATAATTATAAAAAAAAATACATAGAAATAAATCAATGATAGAATATCAGGGCTTGAGATGTTTTCATCAACTGTCTCAAGGGCCTACGTGCGCTCCACTACTTCTACCACCTCCTCCACATTGTCGTCTTCCTCCACCACCTCCACCACCTCCACCACCTCCACCACTTCCTCCTGCTCCTTGGCCGACTCTTCCTCTTTCTTAGGCTTGTCTTCTTTCTCAGCCTCAGGCTCAGCCTTCAGGGTTTCAGGGACCTCCGACTGCGTTTCTGGGCCTGAGTTGGCCACCTGGGTCTCGTTGGAGCAGTGCTGCTGACTGACCGCCTGCGCCAGGTATCCCACTAGGTGCATGTACTCCTGGAAGCTGACTTTTCCATCTTGGTTTTCATCAAGCCCTTGACGCATATCTTTGATAGCCTTAGAGCTGTCTGTGTCCTGTAACACCAACACACACATTTTATTAATTTTATTTGACACTTTTTCCTTTGTCCAGAACATTTATTAATCATTTATTATTAAGACTCGAGGCGGTCATTCTTTCATTCGCCATTGATAAGTTATGGAAGTTACTCAGTGGTTAGCATCGTCGCCTTGCACCTCCAGGGACTGGGTTCAGGTCCAGGGTCTCTGTTTGCATGTTCTCCACGTGCTTCTCCTCCAGGTCCTCAGTATGCGAGTGTACAGTATGTGTGCCCTGTGATGGATTGGCTCCCTGTCCAGGGGGTTCCCGACCTCATGATATATAATGATTGTTTATTGCAATTGTTTATTTTAAAATAAGTTCGTTATGCATCCCTCCGTCCAGCTCTCTCTGTAGTCCAACTGGCGGTCGTGGAGGTCAATGGCGACCCTTTTCTACAGTTTGGAACCGCCAGTTAGCCTAATCTGCAGGTCTTTGGAGTGAAACCCACCAAGCACGAGGAGAACATGCAAACTCCATTCACACCCTGGAGGGTCAAGGCGACAGTACTAACCACTAAGCCACTGTTTCGCCAAAGCGCCTTACAATCAGGTTTAAGGGAGGTGACATTGGAGTCATAGAGCTGAACAACTATGTATAGACACGGATTTCCTTTTGTATGAGTTATCCTGGCCTTCGGTCTTCCTGGTATAGTCTCCTGATGCACTACCCCCCTGAACCGGATGAAGAACTCACTGAAAATGAATGCATGACGATTTAACCTATCAGCAGCTTTAGTCCTAGCATGAAACAGGACATGGAGATACTTAACAGATGAATGAATTAATGTTTGAACTAAATGTATTGTTGTCAACTGATGAAATGGTGAATGATGCGACTTGGTAACTGCCGTGGAAGGCCACAGATACTCACCGTCAATATGTTCTTCAGCTGGTTCTTCACTAGATTCTGGAAGTCCTTTTCTCCAAGGTTCTCCTTGCCTTTTGCAGACTTCAAGAAAACTGACACCACCGTCTTGATAGCTCCTTCCATGTTTGCTCTTTCCTTATGAAAACAGAAGAATTCCATGAAGAATTATTGATATAAAAGGGCATAAACAGGCATAAATGTGGAACATTTTATACATTCAGTTTTCCCAAACTAGACAAATGATCTATCCAGAAACGTTGAAATGCTCATCTGAGATAGTATTGAGTGTGGAACAAGTGTGCTGAAGAATTAAAGAATGCTCTACGCTTTCCTTATGAAATATGAAGTGTCGAGGATGTAATGCTGACCAAACGACCCACGGACCATCACATGCTCTAAGAAAGTGTCATTCGTCCACGAGATGTTTGGCTCTTCGATGGTCTTTGGCTGCTTGGACATCGGATACTTCGGCTGCTTTATCTAGAAAAGTGACGCGAGTTCTGCGTATGAAAGTCTTGGGGCTGACAGCGGATTGCTGATAAGGGAAGAGAGAGCAGGGAGTCGCCTCAGTGACTCTGATGATCTTTGATAGGTCATCTGATCTCCTGAAGGCCTGACTGCACAGCGGCTTTGTGTTACCTGAGGGATTACCTGAACCCAGACCATTTCTGCTCCTTCTATAGGTTAAGCATAAGCATTCACGTTCCCTGATTCGGCTGTTCGTTTCCTTTGCTCTGTCCCATAACGTTCCTCACGTCACAGCAGCATCTCCGCAGCTCCGACTGAGGTGCGTGCCAGAAATGCATGTGAACAATGAAACAGAAACTGATAGAGACACAGTTAAGAGCAACAGAAAACAACCGAACGTTTGTTAGGAGCAGGAATTCCATGCATGGCTTCCTCCAGCTCACTCAAACTTGACTGGTAAGTTCGATGAGATCGAACGTTATCTTTGAGACGTCTAAGCGATGTCATGACCTCCGAGAGTCAATTTCATTATAAAATAACATACAATCAATGAATGTCAATAATGAAGGTTTTTTTTTTGTAAGCTCTGCAGTCTGAAGCCACGTGCAGACGTACAATCAGGGAACCTTGCGATTAGACTAATGAACAGGGGAAAAACAAGCTGACATGGTAGTAGCTTATTAAAGGATTTGGTTTCATAGAGCGGTTGCCTGAGCGATGAAGGCACTACCGTGTGAATCCGTCCTGTACATCACGCTGTGAAACCCAACCATTTCCGATTGTCCAGCCAAGAGCTTCAGTTCTGAAGTTCAAAGTTATTTTACTTTCTTTCGATCCTTACAAGTGTGTAGACTTCTGACTGTTCCTGACTGTAGGAACTGGTGTCCTGAGGACATCTCTGGAAACGTCTCTGCTCAAACTGGACAACAACAGCCGTCTGAAACAGCTCGTGCATTTCTGGGATAAGATGTTCAGTGGCATGAGAATGTTCAGTCCTGGCACTACGGCCACAATACAGTGCTTCTGTCCAGGGTATGTGCGTGTCTGTGTGTGTGTGTGTGTGTGTGTGTGTGTGTGTGTGTGTCTCAGAATGACCGCTGGTGATCTCTGCTATTTCAGGCACAGTTTAATAATTAAAAACACACCCAGTTGATCACTCCCACAACAGTTTATCGCCAATTCCCCTGCGAGCCCGCGGACCAATCATGTCACTAAATTAGACACCAACTGACTTAATCCTCAGGATGAGCCCCGTTCTGACTCATACCACCATAACTCGCATGAGAACACAAACACACACACACACACACACACACACACTGAAGCGCATCATTAAATATATAGCATAAGCCTGGCAGGCTCCCATTTCTCTCCAGTGCGTGAAGGAGATTTGCGTTTCCTCCGAGGCGAACGCGATACACCGCGTGAGCTGAAGGACGATGGTTAAAGTCGCCACAACATTAAAGATTCACGCAGGAACGAGCTGAAGCGCTGCATAAATCATCCAACGCACCCTGAAAATCTTGGAACCTCTGTAGACCAACTAGGGCACTGCGGGGGCCAGTGGTGGCCGCTGTATTTATTCCCGTTTTTCACAATCGTGGTAGGACCTTCGGTCAACATTCACACACTACAGGCAATTTGGGAACGGACAGTAGTTTAATCTGCAGGTCTTTGGACTGTGGGAGGAAACCGGAGTCACTTATATGAACACAGACCCAAGATGGGAACTGAACCCAGACCCTGGAGGTGCGAGGCGAGTCCCCCTCTGGCATGCAGAATATAGATATATATATTACACATACATTGCACATTATACATTCTGTCCATTTATTCTCTTCTTCACATTCAATAGGGTTAGGATCAGGACTTGATGGTGTCCAGGGTATGTGTGAAAATGACTCCTCATGCTTCCAGGACCACTCTGTCACAATCTAAATCCTGAAATATGGGAATAAAAACTCCATAGATGTGTTTTGGTGATCTGGTCATTCAGGTGGTCATGTGACTTCATTTTATTGCCCCATAACGTCGCCGAGTCTCGACCTGAGCGACTGAAGCGACCCCAGATCATAAGACTGTCTCCAGAGGCCTGGACAGTGGACGCTTCCCTTGCGCTTCCCTTCGTACCCTGACACGCCCATCGCTCTGGAATGGGGTCATGTGACCTTTTTCCATCGCTCCAAAGTCCAACGTTTTTGTTCTCTGGCAAACTGAAGCCTCCTTTTCCAGATTAGTCTCATCAACAAGTGGTTTTCTTATGGACACGCAGTTGTCAGATCTCATCACGCTGTGTGTGTTTGGAAATGCTTTTGCTTTCACTATTAAACACGGCTCTCGTTTCTACTGGCCATATTTTTACCACGCGACTGACTATCAGGCTTATTCATGATTCCTGCTCCTGACCACGCCCTCCTTCCTTCCTTCCTTCCTTCCAGGTTTTAATAATCTGTTAATCAAATTCCCGTCATCTCAGTAAACTCCTCAGTTGTTTTCTTTGTTTGATTAAGGGCAATAATTTGACCCTCCTGACACACATTGACATCTTCTGACATGGCTGTTTAAAGAAACTCCTCACTGCGTCAGTTAGAGTTCAAAGGATTTTTGCCAGATGAAACGTATTCATGACTTCAGTAATTATCCTATTAAAGGATCCTTGAATCTTGATTTTTTTTTAATGATCACATACAGTACAGAGCAAAAGTTTGTACACCCCTTCTCATTCAGCGAGTTTTCTTTCTTGTGTTCTTTCTTGTGTTCTTTAGCCCAAACGTGTCTCTTCTGCTTGTCGCCTGTCCTTAGCAGTGGTTTCCTAGCAGATCTTCTACCATGAAGGCCTGATTCACACAGTCTCCTCTTAACACTTGTTCTAGAGACGTGTCTGCTGCTAGAACTCTGTGTGCCATTGACTTGCTCTCTGATCTGAGCTGCTGTTAACCTGCGATTTCTGAGGCTGGTGACTCGGATGAACTTGTCCTCCGCAGCAGAGGCGACTCTCGGTCTTCCTTTCCTGGGCCGGTCCGCATGTCAGCCAGTTTCTTTGTAGCGCTTGATGCTTTTTGTGACTGCACTTGGGGACACTTTCAAAGTTTTCCCAATTTTTCCGACTGACTGACCTTCATTTCTTAAAGTAATGATGCCACTCGTTTTTCTTCTTCACTTAGCTGCTTTTTTCTTGCCATAATACAAATTCAACCTCTTTGAATGAGAAGGTGTCCAAACTTTTGCTCTGTACTGTAAATGAGATAGACGTTGTAGCATCTGAAGTGGATAAACAGACAACATTTGGTGTTTGTCAGATCTTTTGTTGTAGCTAACTTCTTGTTGCTGATAGTCTTTCGGCTGCTCACGACTTGGCACAGGTTTTTACGCCGGATGCCCTTCCTGACGCCACCCTCCCACGCTATCCAGGCTGGGGACTTTGGCACCGGCTGGGGTTTGGGCATTGGGAGGGAACTAAACCCGAGCCTTCCTCATGTCAGGCGAGAAACCGACCGCTGAGTCACCAGTGCCCTTGTTTGTAGCGTTCAGGGGGGGAAAAATCACTCCAGGCAATGTACTGTATAACAGGAAGATACCAAGAATCCATCAGGCCCACAGTAGACTGAGATTCTATAGTGAAGTCTGTGTGTGTTTTCCTCCTGGATGTTATCGGACGCATGGCTGGCACGGGAGCGGCCTGAGCAACATTCCCGCACCAGTCAGCTCTTATGACCTTCCATTTTGAGCTTGTGCTGGGCGAGCAAAGATAAAAATATCACCTAATCATAATAATCATAATAATCATAATAATCGCTCTAATACTTCTTTTTTTTTTGTAGTCCTAGTTAACATCTCTGTATGTAGGTTACAGTTCACTGGATCATGGAGGAGGTTATACAGTGTTACATGTTGAGGAAATTCCTGAGCAAACCCTTGTTTAGTGCGCACAGCAGGACACAGTGTGTGTGTGTGTGTGTGGCTTCAGGGCTCACGGTCACTTTTATCCGTCAGTAAAAAGTTGTTACAGTTTTAAAGTAAACAATAAAGGCGCGTCTCAGTCCCAGTTGGAAGGGCGGATCGGAAACGTGGCGCTTCAACCCGCGCCATCAGAGCGCGCGCAGGGGGAAAAAAAACCCCGCGCGCGCGCACGCACACACACACGCACACGCGCGCGCGCATCTGGATACAAAGTGGCGCAGAAAGAAAAGATCAAAGAGCCGCACTTACCGTCTCCACCACGCCGGCACTCGGGACTCTGACTGAACCGGGTTTAACGCCGAGTCTTAACCTTCAGTCTTTACTTCAGCAAGCTGGGAAAAAAAACTTGTCAGACTAGAAGTGCTGGAGAAAATCTCTTCCGCCAAGGGCTTTTTCCCTCCTCTCTCTCTCTCTCTCTCTCTCAACTTTTCTTCCTCCCTCTCTGACAGTCAGAGGGCGGGAACACAGAGAGAGAGAGAGAGAGAGAGAGAGAGAAGCCTGGAGAAGCGGAGACCTGCGGGAACCGTTTCAGCGGGAAAAGCGTTTACATTAGAAACACACAAACCGTTTCATTTCACCTCACGCGCTTTGGCGCCATTTCAGCTCCAATCTGCTGTGATATACAACACAGGGAGAGGGGGGGGGGGGGGGTTAATCTGGGATTGCAGAGCACTGTGTGTGTGTGTGTGTGTGTGTGTGAAATGTTTTCCACAGTTGAACAGTAAAATCTAGGTCAGCTCTTGGTGTCACTGCACGAGCAGTTTCTCATTAAAGAGCAAAAAAAAAAAAAAAACCCAAACAGATTCTTTCAATACCGAAGCTTCGTCTCATAATGAATCCCACCACATGATCAGGACAAAACATTTCCAACGGATTCCCTTCTGAGAACTGAGAACAGGAGGAAGTCGGGTAACATGCTGGATTACTCATCAGGAGGTTGTAAGTTTAAATCCCATCATCAACACCAGGGTCGGATCCTTAACACAAATCCATCAATTACACCTGAACCGTTCTCATGGTTCCATGTGCTACATTACATTATCAGCACATACCATAGTGTTTCCTGTGTGTGTGTGTGTGTGTGTAATCAAGCCCAAGGGCGGCTCCACCCTGCTTGTGTGACTGTACCTGTCTGTGTAAGTGTGCGTGAACAACAATCATTCCTTTGTTGCAGGCTAACTCTTATTCTCTTTGAGTAGGCTCGGTCACATGACCCAAAGAACCTCCTGCTGCTCAAGCCTCAGGGCACATAAGCTGCATATAGCGCATGAGAGAAAGAAAAAAAAAAACAGAAAAAAAGTTTTTTAAAGTTTGCTAGACCAGATTAGCAGTTTGGTTGCAAGCGAGTTGGGCAATGAATGGGTTTGAACAAAAGGGAGTTGCCTTGTTTTGCCTTAGCAAATATGCCATTTCTAAGCCATGCACCCGAACGTTGCTTCACCTGTTACCGAGCCGTACACACCACACAGCTGTGTGTACTGTTGAACCTATTTCAGCATCAAAGTGATTCATAGGATTTTACACACTGCACTGAGAACAACAAATGTTCCCAAATTACCCGAATGTTAAAATTCACAATTACTTTAAAATAAAAGGTTAAAATCAATTCACTATTTTTGCACATTGGCGATTCCTTGTAGCGTCTAAACCTGATCAGATATTTTCAGATTAAGATGTTGACTAGTTTCTGCATCATTATGACCGTTCATGCTGCATGTAGGAGCTTTTACTTGAGACGAGCGGACATGTGTTATGAGTGAACAGAATGATGATTAAGCAGAAGCGCTTTGACTTTAAAATTAAAGACCAGTGTGGAAAGAATTCTTCAATCACTAAGTCACACAGTTGAAAGAATGTCTCTTTGGCTAAGTTCGCAATAAGGCCTGTTTTTTCCATTAAGACACAATGTAAGGTAGCCCTCGAGTGCGTTAGGAACACAGACATGCAGAGAGAGAGAGAGAGAGAGAGAGAGAGAAGTGAACAAGTCACATGATTGTAATCCTTTATTACAGGGTTCATAAAAGCAAGATAATAATTATGACTACAACAAAAGCTTTTTTGTGTCACATCTCTCGTCTTTGTCAATGGTTAACTTACACTCTTTTGTGTTCGAGCGAGATGGGAAGGTCTTGTGGCTCTGTTTGACCTGAATTGCTTGCATGTGTATGAGTGAGATATTTCAAATTGTTTGCCTTTAAAGTTATTGGCTGAAGCCACCATGTGTGCATGCCAGTTTGCCAATCAGCTGCCAGAATTCCTGAAATGTCAGTTCCCCATCATTGTTCTCATCCAAGGAGCTCATGAGATGGTTGATCACAGCAGGATCGCTGGCATTCTGCAGGAAATCAGAAAGGCGTTTTTTATTAAATGATGCAGCAAGATACGGTACCACTGTTGCAATCCAGTAGGAATATAAACCCTCTAAAACATTCCCCTTTGTGAGTTAATGCAAAAAATAAAATAAAAAATCCCTCAGATGAAACACCACTGCTTTTTGTTTCCTTCACTAAGCTGACCAAGCTACTGTTTAATCTAATCAAAAAAATTGTTTACTGCACAGGACCCACCAGGCAAACAGACCTCGAGCCGGCCAGACCTCCGACGCCCCGGATTCCTGTCCGATTGAGCACCCATGGGATCCCAAGTCCGATCTGATGAAGGCTCCACCCCGCAACCCAATTAACCTGAAGGATCTGTTTCCAAAGTCCTTGTGCCAGGCACCGCAGCACACCCCCGAGGTCATGTGAAGTCAGACCCCGAGGAGCCAGAGGAGCCAGAGCCGCCCCAGTGGCACAAGGGGAACCTACACAATACTGGGCTTGATGTTTACCAATGTTTTAACTGATTGGTGTATTCAAGAGCCTTTGATTGGATAATTACTGCAGCGATTAATGTTTCTTTGAAGCCTAACTGACGCTCTTGAGTAACTTCACATTTCTTAAACGGCCATTTCATAAGAAAAATCCTGTGGCTATAAACAAGAAAAAACATGTCACTGTGTATCAAAGGCAACGGATACAGATAGGGAGATTGCTATTCTAAATTACACTGTAAAAAATGAATAGTCGAAACCAGAGCTATGTTTAATCGTGAACGTAAAAGCACTTCCTCACACACACATTACGATGAGAACTCTAAACGGCTAAACTAAACGGCGGTGTGTCCATAAGAAAACCACCCATTAGTGACGCTCAACCAAAAAAGGAAGGCTTCAGTTTGCCAGAGAGCATAAAGATTAGACTTTGGAACGATGGAAGAAGATCACATGGTCTGATGAATCCAGATTGACCCTATTCCAGAGCGATGGTGTGGGTGCCTGGAGGCAGTGTTATGATCTGCTGTTGCTTCAGTTGCTCTGGCAACGTTATGTGACAATAAAATTAAGTCAGCTGACCACCTGAATGTACTGAACGACCATATTCGGTACAATATAAGCACAAACATGAGAATAGTACATAGAGGATCTGACCTTGACCAGATTTGGTAGTTGGGATGCTACGAGACCCTGGAATTCTTCTTTGCTCAGGGTGTGTGAGCTGCCGTCTTTGGCAGCGTAGGTCTTGAACTGGGCCACGAGGACATTGATGGCAGACTCCATGTCTAACTGGAACGGGAGTTTCACACTAGACAAAAACAATCATAATACAAACACACTCATTTTTGTACTCCTCACACGTCCAGTTGTTCTCCACAATCTCTGAACAGGTTGGCGTCTAAAACAGTTGCAGATTTCAAAATGACTGAATTAATGTTTGCACAGCAAAGCGAAACTCACAGTGGAGGCTAAAGACATGTTAATAACAACGAGGGTCCGGCCGGCATCATCAGTTATTCCAATAGGAAAACAATCGTATGACAAACAATCGTAATTTCAGGTTTAGCAAATATTGTAAGTAGAAAACAGCCAAACAGTTTCACTATGGAGGAGAAAAAAAAGAAAGAATGTAAGAAAGCAGGGAATCAGTTTACCTGAGTTGTGCCGTGAGAAGAAGCGAGCAAAAGGTGTCTCTTTTCATGCTCAGCTCCACTTTTATTCCCTTCACCATAAAGCACAGCTCAGCGGAAAACACGAGCTTTTTCCCCCAAACAGAACTCACATTTCACACACACACACACACACACACACACACACACACACACACACAGTGAAGATGCTCTTATCTGCGTTGCGGATCTTTCCATTGCAAATAAAACAAACAACCTGCTTCCATAGTAACACTCTTTTAATGGGAAGATTAGAAACACGTACAGATCAGAAGCAGACTATAAGCATTTCATACAGTTTAATAGTGTTTTAGATGCAACAACGCATCTAATAAAACTTAATGTCACATATTTTCCAGATGAAATATATTATTATTTCTTTCATTCATATTTAAAGCAAATCGGTTTGACCAGTCACACAGTGTGACGGTGCGAGTCGAGTCGAGTGCATGGCCGGTTTGACCATTGACATGCTGAAATCTCCTAAACTGCAGTGTATTAACTTTTAGTGTCTCACTTTATTTAGATTTTTTTTTTTTTACAATTACAATTTGGCTTTAACTTAAACACAATCATTCAGTGTAGTGCAAAATGAAAGACCGAAAAACGGATGTGTAAATTAGTGGCAGACGTTTCTTTCTTTCAACGAGGAAGAAGAGATAAAAGTAAACAAGCAGGCACCTGTAACATGGCTGAAAATGATAATCTAAGTATATTTAACCTTGTTGCTTAAGTCAGATCCTGTGAGGCTCAACTTGACTTCAACAATCAAACCAGAACATGTCCTCCACACTTCAGCACAGAAGTGAACCGAACGTTTTTTAAAATATAAAGTTAACATAAAACTTGGCTCAGCATTTTAAAAGTGCTAGCATGCAAAAAGTACAAATAAAAGCTTCGCAACAAAGCATGAAAGCTTCCCGAAACATCTTGCAAGGTCACATGTACACAACAGGACACAAACCAGTTTGAAACTTGAGCCGTCAGTGATACTACGCTTTGAGAATAAACAGGTACGGAGAGGTCAACCAGGGCAAACACACAAATACCTACAGCGCACACAAATACCTGCATCTGTGTCTTATATTGTAGCCCTGTGCAGCTTAACATGGTCGCTGATGATGGGGTCAACAGAACCGTTGTCTCCTGAAAACAACGTGAAAAACTACTTTTACTATTCGTGCGTACGGCTTTACACTGCAGGCCAGTGGAACAGAGGTAGTGTTTGACACCCATCACACAGAAGGCACACACACACACACACACACACACACACACACACACACACACCTCTGACTGTACAAACATTACAAGCTTACTGCCGTTAGCACATGAAGAAGCTTAGGGAAAACTGATTCGAGTTGGTGTTTTTTTTTTTTTTGGTTTGTTTTTTCCTGCCAAAACTTCACAAACGACCTCAGGAACACACTCCTCACACTATAGACAACATCACTGTTAAGCCATGAAGCATGGGGAAAAGAATTACGTTCAGTAATCATATGGTATCTGTGGTATATGGCTAATCTGTCTTCCTCGTCAGCCCTGCCACAAAGTGCTGCTCTACACCGCAAACTTCAACAGCGCCTCCCTCTCAAACTCTTCCATCTCCTCCTCCAGCACGTCATCGTCCAACAGAACATCCACCAGGTCCTCCAAAACGTCAGCCACATCTTCCACGAACTCACTGAAGAGCATTCGGTCGTGGCTGAAGACACCATCGGGAAAGAACTGCGCAACAAGGTGATGGAAAGCTTGCTTGTGCTCCTCAGTGAGCACTTGCAACTTGTTCAGGTAGACATCCAGGAGGTCCTGGAAATCAGGGAGCTTAACACGAACGAGGCCCTGTACTTCAGCACAGCTGGACACATCATGGCAGTGCTCAGGAGGATTTCGGCTGCTTCTGAGCTTTTTCTCCTGAAGTTTCCAGAAGTCCTTTGATTCCTGGTGCACTTTATGATCATGCTTATGCTTGTGGCCAGGTCTGGCCTGCCAAGACCTCTGCTGCTTCCTCGTCTCTCTCTCCAGCTTCCTCTCAGACTTCTTATGCACCCAGTCATCGCGGTACATCTTTAAGAGCTCTTTGCGCTTTTGGACACTGTCGCCCCACTCATTCTTCCTTGCGTCTCCTCCCTTGTGCTTCCTCCTCCACTCATCTTTCCTGCCTATGCGGTCGACCTGTTCTGATAACCTCTGCTGCACCTCAACCAGTCTTTCTCTTAACCATTTCTTGGGTCGGTCCTGTTTTTTCATTCCTTCCAACCGTGTTCTGCTCTGTTCCAGAAGATTCTTTTGTCTCGTGAGCTCATCTTGTCTCCCCCGCCGTCTGTCAGGTCCAGGAGAAGGTTCTGAGAGTTCGTTACCTAAAGGGGCGGGGACAAAATAGCAATCATCAATAAACCAACACAAACACACATAACTGCTTTGGTTCTGTATGTTGTCCTAAAAGAGGATATAACCTAATTCTCTTCATTATCATGTTTTCTTTGTTTAATCTAGGAAAATAATTTGACTTTTCTGAAACAGTGACTTTTTTTTTTGGCCAGGCAGGGTCCCGCCTGTCAGGAAAAGAAATGTATACACACTTTAACAGATGTTATCTATGCCCTTTTTAAAACCTCAAATTGAAATATAGTTGCAAGCAACGATGACGGGCCCAAGCACCCTGCGCCACCGCCACCCCGGAGGCACAGCACAACCCGTGTGTTATTTGAGCGTGTTAAGACCTCGAAAAAGCCATCGACACCCAGTTGCACCTCACAACTTGCAGACGTCACACACTATACAGGGCTGATGTCAGTTTGAGCCCTAAATATTTGTTCAGTGCGTTAGTGTGTGTGTGAGTGTTAACATCTGTGATGTGTACATGTGTTCAATAGGCCGCAAATGCTGGAAAATAAGCATCACACTATGATGTCACAGAACGTGATGTCACAGAAGATGTCACTGAATATAATGTCACTCAATATAAGGCCACACAGAAAGTTATTAATCATTTTTCGGTGTAAGTTTAAGACATTATCACGGCTGACCCATTTGAGATATCAAAAATGCCTCCGCAATTTTGCATCCTCAGTGTCTTTAGATCACATCGGCCCGGTTTGGTGGCGATCGTATAAATTTCCTAGGAGGAGTATGTCAAAATCCTTTTTGCGAACGACCCAAAATAACCGGCCTCCTGTCGAGTTGAGCCCAGGACATGCAGCGCGAAATTTGTTCGGCTCAATGAGCTCTAAATGTGTACCGAGTTTTGTGTGCCTATGTGTATGAGCTATCCAGCTAAATCTCGTGTGAGGGCACCTGGGGACCCTGGGCCACACGACTCTCAGGCATCCGAATGGCAGCAGATTCCAACCTGTCTGCCAAGTTTCATGAGTTTTCGAGCAGGTTAAAACCCCCGAAAAGTCCAAAAGGGTGGAAAAAAAGAATCCTCAGGAAAACAAGAGGGTCCTGTGCACCTTATAGTCCTTGGGCCCTAATTATTGGCAGCAATGTGTAATATTAATGTTTCTTTTAAAGATTTCTGTATCTGTTCTGAAATCTGTAGTGATCGTCAGAAGATCGTCAGAAGAGAGGCGTATATTTTTCATGTTCAAGTATATACATTTTTTCGCAGACCCTATGTACAGTACAGCTCTGGAAAAAAAATAAGAGACCTCTGCAAAATAATTCGTTTCTTATGTTTTTTCTTCTTACAGGTGCATCTATTGGTGAGATAAACAGTTTTGTTACATTTTTTATTAACTGATGACAATATTTCTCCTAAATGCAAAAAGCATATTGTGTTAATGCTTCGACTAAGTAACATTAAGAAATCAGTATTTGGTGGAATAAACCCAATTTGCAGTTACAGCTTTCATGTGTTTTGGCTCTGCACCAGTTTTTCACATTGCTGTTGTAACTTTATATGAATCTTTTTGCAAAAAAAAGCAGAGCTCAGCTTTGCTTCATGGTTTGTGACCCACCATCTTCCTCTTGATGAAGTTTTCTGGAGTAAATCGCAGTGCTCTCTTATTTTCTTCCAGAGCTATATATACAGTCTTATGCAAAGGTTTAGGCACCCCTTGATAAATAATAGATTTAGGTGATTTTTTTTTTTTTGAAAAGTTAACACAGTCTCTCTTGGACATGGAAAAAATGCACAATACTTTCAGCAAACATTGGTGCATAATTACTTCTTGTGCCATAAATTGAACAAAAAACATTATTATTGCACTGTGCAAACGTTTGGGCACTTCAAGAGTTCCAAAGTTCCATACTCTGTTATCAGCAAAGGCCATCTGTAAAAAAAAAGCTGAAGCTGAAAACAGGAGCTTCTACAACAGGACGATGATCCTAAACATACCTCGAAATCCACTATGGAAAACCTCAAGAGACGCAAGCTGAAGGTTTTGGAACGGCCATCACAGTATATATAAATATGTGTGTAGGTCTTAAAAGAGCTGTGCATGCAAGACGACCAAAGAATATTACAGAACTAGAAGCCTTTTGCAAGGAAGAACGGGAGAAAATCCCAAGTAAAAGAATTGAAAGACTTTTAGCGGCTGTAAAAAGCGTTTGCAAGCTGTGATATCTGCCAGAGGAGGCGTTACTGAGTACTGATTATATTGGGTGCCCAAACTTTTGCACAGTGCCACAATAATGGTTTTATAAGAAGTAACTATGCACCAATGTTTGCTGAAAAATATTGTGCCTTTTTCCATTTCCAAGAGAGACTGTGTTAACATCGTTTCAATTCAAAAAATCACCAAAATCTGTTATTTATCAAGGGGTGCCTAAACTTTTGCATAAGGCTGTATGTTTGGATTTAAGAAGCAACTTATTCGTCCTTCCAACAGAATTTAAATTTGTCCATTTTACTAAAAAAATATTATTTTAGGCTTTATTATTTTAATTTCACTTATTTACTGTCCTAGTCATATTCAACATCCAGAACATGTACACCATCTTTACACTCCTAAAGTGGTTTCCTCATGTGTTTATATTATATTTATAATAGTGCACAGTGAATATAAGAACGTTATTAAAACAGCAGGTTTCATGTGATGTAACTTTGAAGCCTGATATTCCTGTACACGCTGTTATGATATTCAGTTGAGACGCAGGTTTAGGTTTGTAATTACGGATTGATTTGTATTTCACAGGACACAGAACAAACGTCTGGTTTGATCATTGACGTCTTTGTTCCTACTTTGCCTTTCTTTCCTTCCTCTCCAGCTCATATGATAGCTTTTTTTTAAATTCCTTTACCTCTAGCAGTTTGGAAAAAATAAAAACCTTCCTAAGACATGCATGGATGTCCCTGGATCACACAGGATTCTTTACCGCGCCAGACAAACACTCCTGGCTAGGTGTGGCTGTAGTGGGAGTCGAACTCTCCATCTCCATCCAGATGAGAGAATGAATGCATTTCTGTTGCACCACTTGAGCTCGCGTGTGAAATCAGCAGAGGATCGGTTACATCCGAGACGGCTCACGTGTCACGGCTGATCAAGTCCGATTCTGATCAGGGGCCAATCGATCGCATCTCGAACTTTGATGATTTCATAATCATACTGCTTGCTTTTAATTTTTTATTAACAGCACAAGGCAGAGCTTTAGTGACTGAACCTGATCACTCATAAGCCCAACAAGTGAGAAATGATAAAGAGAGAAAGAGAAGGTGGATTTGCAGACGCCTGTGGTGTACCTGTGAGCTGAGTGAGCTCAGAGATTCTAACTTTAAGTGCCTCTAATTCTTCTTTCAGACTCGGCAATGCAGACAATTCTTCCTTCATCCTGGCATGTTCTTCTTCACTGACTGGTTTCTCTGCCGCTGCCCTCAACGCCCTGTCCAGTTCATCCCGTTGTGCCTAGAAAGATGATTGTTTATAGTTTATTACTGCATATAAAATGCATCCTAATGTATGATGTAACAAACAATTTCCATTTTTGTACAAGACGACACGATCGGGTGAGGATGAACCGTGACACAACAAGCTATGGCTGTACCAACCTGTATTTGCTTCTCCAGTATGGAAATCTGCTTGTTTTCTTCCATAAGTTTTTCAAGAAGTTCCTAGGATGGAAGAGATCAGTGTACTGATTAGATAAACCCGCGTAAGAGGCATTTTCCACAGAAACAGGCAACAATATGTAGTGTGTAAAGAAGAGTCAACCTGGTCACTCAACTCTGAGCCATCAAAGTCATCTGGAGAGAGAGAGAGAGAGAGAGAGAGAGAGAGAGAAATTAAATAGAAGTATGATGCATAAAATGAACATAAAGTAGGTGTTGCCATGGAAATTCATTTCTTTGCTTCCTTAAATGAAAACTATGACACACGCTGATCCGGCATACACAGGCGCAGTTTAGTCAGAAATTCGGTGAATGTGTCGAAATGCATTCCAGACATTGTCTCAACATGCTCTTAGTGAAGCCACTCACACACAAAGCCATGACATAAACACAACCGTCAGTGACAGTCTACAAGTGTCGTGTATATCGGCTCTTAGGTTAGAGAAAGTCCAGGAAACCAGAACACGTGAGAGACACGTCGCAGGCAGCTGACGCCTGCAGCTTTAGTCAGGTTTGTAAGCTACAGTTTAGCAGGAGTGGCTCTGGTCTAGTAGAGGTCATGGGAAATGTTAAAGCCAGTGCACTGTAGGGAGACCTCGACCTGCAGGCACTACACAGGCCTATACTGCCACCTAGCTGTACCTACCACCAGCCTGGTCGAGGACAGAACCTGGAGATGCAACACAACAGCTAAAATTAAACACCTGGAAACTTTTCTGAAATCAAGAAATCTGGAAATACGGTTCTGTTTAGTTTTTTAAGGAAATATTGCTACTACAAGACTCACCGGAGAAAAACAAGGACCCTAGACATAACAGTGCCAGAGCTCCTATGATCAGGTAACTCATCGCAAAGCCAGGTCTCTCTTCCTTCCTGTCCGGAAGCTTAAACTCCTCCTCGTCGTCCTCATCCGAGCTCTGTCTCAGCTCCTGGGGATAATGCACACGTCGCTGTCGCAGTCCGCTGCCCTCTCCTTGGGACTCCAGAGGCACATTGGTGCCGAGGGACTCTGAACAGATCAGGAGCAAGTGAGCGTCTGGAAATTGGATGAAGTTAAAGGAGACGCTAGATTGGTGAGTCTCTCATACAGTACCTGCTTCCCTCGAGACAAGCACAGTCTTCTGTCCCTCCCTCTCAGATACAAGCTCTTTCTCTTCCAAGACTGAGGAAGCTGGGGTTTCTGGGTAAAGGCCTTCAGCTGCAGAGCTAAAATTAATTTGTGAAGAAGGACGAGGAGACGAGCTTTCAGGGCAGGAACTCATCCATTCGTCAACACCGAACACGGGGACTGCAGAGGTACGACTACGCTCGGAGCCAAGGGTTATATCAGGGGGTCCAGGGAAGGGGCTTATTTCAACTATGGGTTCTGAGGCGGGGGTAATTTCAGCTTTAGGTTCTGAGACAAGTCTGATTTCATCCACAGGTTCTGGGGCAGGGGTAATTTCAGCTTTAGGTTCTGTGGCAGGGGTAATTTCACCTACAGGTTCTGGGGCAGGGGTAATTTCACCTACAGGTTCGGAAACATGTTCAATCTCAGCTACGGGCTCTGAAGGAGGGGCGATTTCAGCTTCATGTTCTATGGCAGGGGTAGTTTCGGTTTTATGTTCTAAGGCAGGTCCAAGTTCATCTACAAGTTTTGAGGGAGGGGCGATTTCGGCTTTAGGTTCTGAGGCGGGGGCAAATTCATGTATGGCTTCTGAAACAGGTCCGATTTCAGCTACGGGTTCTGAGACAGGGGCAACTTTATCCACATGCTCAGGTGTCGCTTCAGCTACAACACATTCTTTGGGTGAAAAATCGAAGACAGGCTGCAGGTTAAATAAAGCTTCTTCATAGGATGTCTCAAGGAAAGGCTCCTGTGAAAGAAAGACTGATGACTCAGTAGATATGCTGAAGGGAACTGCCCCGAGCAGGTCGCTGTCTGGTGGTGAGGTTGTGATAGTAGCGTGGATGACGGGTGCACAGATCTCAGGATCAGCCTCAGCACTTGGGCCAGACACTGCTCCCTCGTCAAATAACTCCGGGGAGGTTTCCTGGCAAACCTGCAAATAAGACATGCGGGTCTGTAATAAAGGTGTTTTTATAACTGTGTTATTATATAAATGTGCTATTTGTCAAATTCTATAATCCTTCAAAGAATGTGAATATTCCATTTATCAGACTTAAAATATTCTCTACACAGACCTCCAACGGATCTCCTCTGGTTTAGGCTTAATGTAGTCACAGAAAATTGTAGTCATACAATAATCTGTAAAGCGATAAATACAGTTTTTAAAGTGGAGTGATATATTGAAACGTTTAATATGATTGCTAATAATAACCTGGTGTCCTTCTTCGGACAGGATGGTCTCCTGTGGAGGAGCGTCATCATCACTTGGCTTCACCTCCAAACAGCTTCCTGGGATTAAACGCAGATATAAAAGCTCAGTCAGATTCTACACATGCCCAATGCTGTTCATATTAAAGCATTTAATCGCTTAATTTAAATGTGTCTAATGAGACGAAACACAAACACACGACTGATGAAGTGACCTGCAACCTCCTCCGAAAGGCTGGGTACATCACCGATACTCTCGGTTCCATCGTCTCCTGCTCCGGCGATGTCCGCCTCCTGAAACAAATAAAACCCGTCTCAGTATTCCCTTTTTACAAATAACGTAACTTACACGACAATGAGACAATGAAAAACAGCAAACAGCATCGACCCCCTCATCATTCCTAAAACACTGATCGGTTTTGATTGATTCCCTCTTATGACAACACGTGTGTGTCTGTGTGTGTGCGTCTAAATTGAATAGTGGATGGGTCACTGAATATCACTCAATATATTGCCACTCAAAGACGGCTGACCCGTCTGAGATATCAAATATCCCTTCGCAATTTTTCATCCTCAATGTCTTTAGATCACATCGGGCCAGTTTGGTGACGATTGTGTAAATTCCCCAGGAGGAGTATAACAAAATGCATTGTGTTTTTGCGAACGACCCAAAATCACCGGCCTCCTGTTGAGTTGAGCCCAGGACATGCAGCGCGAAAGTTTTTCGCCTCAATGAGCTCTAAATGTCTACCGAGTTTTGTGTGCCTATGTGAAAGTGTGTATGAGCTATCCAGCTAAATCTCGTCTGGGGGACCCTGGGCCATGCGACTCTCAGGCATCCTGATGGCAGCAGATTCCAACCTGTCTGCCAATTTTCATGAGTTTTTGACCATGATAAGACCCCCAAAAAGTCCAAAAGGTTGGGAAAAAAAATCCTTACGAAAACAAGAGGGTATTGCGCAGCCTATAGTGCTTGGGCCCTAATTATCAGTTTGTCCCTGATGAGCGAGCCGAGGGCGACAGTGGCAAAAAAAATCCCTTAAGATAGCAATAGGAAGAAACCTTGAGAGGACCAGATTTCACAGCAGATATTCACTAGTCACACACTGCAGCGTAGTATCCTGCCAGTGAGCAAAATCTCATGTGAGGGCCGCGTGCCACGCCCGGGGCAGAGACTCTCAGGCATCCTGAAGGCAGCAGATTCTAACCTGTCTGCCAGTTTTCATGAGGATTCAAGCGTGTTAAGACCCCAAAAAGTCCTTAGAAGAACAAGAGGGCCCTCACACACTATGATGACATAAGGCTGATGTCATAATGCTTGGGCCCTAATAATCCTTAGAAGAACAAGAAGGCCTTCGCACATTATGACAACAGCACTATTAAAAAACACATAGTCATAGTCATGTCGTCATCGTGCTGATGTCATAGCGTTATCTATTACATATTTTACGATTACACGGCTCAGTTTCATTGTCACTTCCAATCTGTTCTTCGCGCAATTGATCCTATTTGCACTGTTGTCACTTTGCCACATAAAATTGCACATCGAGGTTGCACTGCGATTAACTTAATTTCAGATTATTAGTGCTCCTTTTACTACTGTATATGTTATTTATATTATTTATTTATGTGCTTCTTGCATATTTTGTTTTTTGGTTGTTGTTCTTAGCGTTGCATTAGTGCAACTACTGGTCAGTTCTCACAATCCCCTGTGTTTACTGACAATATATAACAAACAGGTGCAATCACACCTATAACCTGTCTTTGTGTTACTGTCTCCATTGCTGCTGGATATCTGGAGTTTCCTATGGGATCAATAAAGTACCTACCTACATATCTATCTATCTATCTATCTATCTATCTATCTATCTATCTATCTATCTACCTCTTATGGTTATTGACCTATGCTGTGTTGCTCGCATGTTCTCCAAGCGCCCAACAGTGACAGCACAGCGCTGATGTCGCTCAAACACTCGCCCCTTTGATCAGAGCCCTCTGAGCCACACCCCTGCCCCAACCAGGAACGATCTTCAAATTATGACACTGTATGCTTTGACTACATAACCTAATAAGAAATTTAATAAAGATATGCTAACATAATCTGGATTAAATTAAGAAACTGCCATGAAGGCGGTGGTGTGTTAGTTATAACGAACCAAACTAGATGAGTTCCATAGAGAGCGGTCTGGTCGAGGACGTGGCTCTATATTATAATAAGGAGAAGAAGATCTCTCTCCAGATGTGTTACATCTTTCATTAATCTCCTGGTTTACCTCTGGAGAGAGGAGAGTCCAGCTGTTAGTGGATGAGCCGCTGCTGCCGGTGCTGTTATCCGACATCGCCGGTGTCCGGGAGGCCCAGCAACTGCAAAATTAATTCACATATACTGAGTGTTAGTAAAATGAATCCCCAGCTCTCACTGCAGGTCAAAGCTGCATCGAACTGAAAGTCATAACTCCTGATTTCAGACTGGGAGAGACAAGTGACGTCACCAACATGGCCGCTCAGGACATGTCGCCACAAATCGCAACAAAAACCTCTGGACGAGTTAAAAACCCGCGAACATGACGTCACTGTGGACTTTCCGTCTCCTTGGTAACGCGAACGCAGCGCCGTTACTGACCCGGAAAGGAAAATGACGTCGGACTACAGAGTGCACGCGCGGTACGTCACGAGCCGCAGGTTATCATAACAAACAGCGTTATGAAAGAAACGCAGAATTTAAAACAATACGGCGCGTGACATCTACACGTACAGACTTCAGAAACGTACCAGATAAACATAAACAACAACAACAACAACAGCGAGGGGAAAGAAGTGAATACGCTGCACGAGACATTGTTATTTACTTATTTAATTTAAAGCTGTAAACGCTCCAAGGGGGATCTGACTCTGAATCATTTAATGAGGGTAAAATGTGTGAAACAGTGAAACAATATCTTAGTAAATGTTTCCTGAGCTTCTTTATAAAAATCGCTAGCTCACCCTGCAGCTAATTCGTCACCGGCTCTGAGCATGCGCAGTTGTGATCACGAGGAACACACACTCTAGTGAAATGTCTACATTATGTGACACCAAACCAACATAAAGCGGTTTGTTAGTAATTAACACTCAGCGATGGGAGCCTCGCGCGCACACGCACGCACGCACGGACACGACGCACACAATGAAGGCATGCGGCGTGCGTGACGCGCGTGCTCCCGCTCCACGCTCACACATTCTGATCATACCGTGTTTAATAAACCGCAGTTTCGGGAAATCCTCCTTCCGCCTGCCTCCGTTCGGTTTAGGACGCGTTCGTGAATCCAAACTTCGGGAATTCCGAGCTGCGCCCCGCCTACAGCTGCATGGTATCCAGTGACGTCATAGGGGAAGAGCCAATCAGGTCATTCCCTCAGGCTTGCGCCCTCTGTGTTTTATAGTTACAAGTGAGAGTGACAATCTTTACCCCTCTCCTTGTATTATCACACACACACTCACACACCGGAGAGAGAACCCTACTGTAAGTGCATCACATCATGTGTGTGTGTGTGTGTGTGTGTGTGTGTGTGTGTCCTATATATATATATATATATACTGAGCATGCGTGAGACATGTCCTCCAGTCCTGTACTGACACGTCCACATAACATGGGGATATATTTGTTTGGGGTTTCCCAGCTGGACTGTCCCAACCTAATACCAGTAGACGGGTGTTGCATCATGTCAACTGTTCTGGGATAAGAAAGTCAAGTCCAGATGGTGGCGGATCCGATGTGCAGCCAGAACAACCTGGAGCCGAACATGCTCAAAACCTTAGAGATAACAGTGGACTTTAGGAGACCTCCCTCAAAACCCTCAGAGCCCTCAGTTTCTTTCCTCAGGCAATAACCCTTATGAACAGTTGAATACTACTGTATATGCAATCCACTGTATAAACGCACCAACATGCTTTTTTTTTTTTTTTTACAAACATCTTACTTACTTACTTACTGTACATTACTGTTATTTGCACTACTTATTACAGTATATGTGATGCACACTACGGTTACATGCAATACCTTGCACATGTTTACTCGTTGTACACTTTTTACATCTGTTACATACTCTGATTTTTAGGACCCGCATGTTCTTTACGCACTATGACATCAGCTCTGTGACCTCCTTTACCAAAGAGAAAAGCATTAAACAGATTTCCTGACTAGAAAAACGTC
The DNA here is from genome assembly GCA_011419295.1 of Clarias macrocephalus. Taxonomy (NCBI): domain Eukaryota; kingdom Metazoa; phylum Chordata; class Actinopteri; order Siluriformes; family Clariidae; genus Clarias; species Clarias macrocephalus. The sequence continues at coordinate 49,209 of JAAGKR010003764.1, forward strand.
TAGGTTTTCAGCCCCGCCTTTGAGTATTGAGATGTCTAGTCTACAGTATATCTGAGTGGCTTTGTATGAAAAAGTTGCGCCCCTTGCTTTAGCCTTTACTATTCCAGGTACAGTTAATGTAACTACACCCGTTGCTCCACCACACACGAAGTTAAAGTTTGCTCAAAACAATGAAAAAACATGGCCACTAGGAAAATAGAACCGTCTCAAAATGTACTGGAATGGCAGAGCCAAGTCTTTGTGATTTGTGTTTAAGTCTTTAATTTGTGTTTAAGCGCAAAAGATGAATATGAGACTCAGAAGAGATCAAAGTTTTAACATTCATTTTTGCACCCCCCCCCTTTTTTTACAGTGATCAAAAATATTGGAACATGTAAGTGACAAGTGCCTTATGTTGCCCAGGTTTGCCCTGTTATATTGACATCCATAACCTCATCAATCAAAGAAATGGTTAGTCTGATTAGTCCATGTCTTAAAAAAGAACTAATTTTCAGTTTTACATTTTGAAAATTACATCAATTTGTTTTAACCTCACCTACAAGGAGTAAAGAATTTATGGGATCTGAGAAAACAAGATGGCTAAAGCCTACCGGTCGGTGTCTGTCTTCGTGGAGTGCAGATTACCTGCGGTGTGTTGTTGCGAGTCCGTGCAGAAGAGTGTGTCACAGCCTCAGATTGAAATGCAAATTAAATTCAAATTTTATCTGTGACGTACACATACATACACAACCACAGTGCAATGTAGTAAAATGCTTATTACAACTGTCTGAGCTCTAAAACAAAATTAAATGACTAATAAAAATGTATAAAAAAATAAACATTTACAATAAAAATTTAACTACTTTTGAAGGCCCGGGTTCAGATTGCACCCAGTGCACAAACCCAAACCGCTGGATGCAGTGCCGGTCCCAAGCCCGGATACGGTGGGAGGGTTTAGCCAGGAAGGTCATCCGGTGTAAAACCTGTACCAAGTTGTGTGCGGATTGGACGGTTCACTGTGGCAACCCCTCGATGGGAGCAGATGAAAGACTTGAAAGTTTCTATACAATGAAATTAAATTTACACTGGAAATAAAGACCTACATATGAGCGTTCATGTGTGCTCTGTTCTGCAAAGCCATTTATGACTGGATAGAAAGGAGCAGAATATATGTCTCTTACCCCATCGGCCCTAAGGAACACTTCAGATTCTCCAACCAGCATCACATGGAGAAGCAACACAATCGGCCAGATTTCCATGATCAGCGCATCCACATGAACACAGCAACACTAATCCAGATTTTTGATGTGCCACAAGCCTCATCTGATCAGGCAGGAACTTACACACCTAGCCTTGGTGGAGTCGCAGTCTAGTCAAACCTCAGTCCATGAAATCCTGACTCAGGGCTTTGGGTATAATACTCTACATGACTGGCTAAGCTAAGTTGTGTTCCCAGTGATGTGCACAGATATACACTTGTTTCCATCACAGTTCATGTCAGTGGAGGCAGTGATTAGTCCGCGCCGCACCCATCCACTAATCATGGGGACTAAGTGGCCAGGGCTTATAGTATTAATGAGTGAAATGCTTGTGGATGGGTCCTGCGTTAATAACAAGTGGCCAGGTCCGTCACCATCAGCTCTGTGTCTGCTCCTCCGTCCCTTTCTGGGGATTTCAATCAATCAATCAATCAATTAACTTGATTGTAATAATAATTGTCATTATTATAAATAACAAAGTATAAATAACAATGAGATTTCTTTAGAGCATCACCTTTGCAGGCATGTAATAAAGTGCAACCATACTGCAGTAGTGCAGTGACCATAACGGATATGTGAGATGGGATGTAAGGGGAGAGGGACAACGAACTAGAAAAAGGTCTGTCTATTGTAATAGTAATGTGTGATATGCAATGATAGGTGGGGGCGGGGACAGAGATGATTCAGTTGACCCACAGCCTGGTGGGAAGAGGCTGTGGGACAGTCTGGTAGTTCTACTGCATATGGATCTGTACCTTCTACCTGAGGGCAGTAGCTGGAAAAGTTGATGTGCAGGGTGATGCTGATCATGCAGGATGTTGTACCCTGTTCAAAGGCAGCGTGTGGTGTAGATGGAGCTAATCACCGGGAGACTAGTCCCGATGACTTTTCCTGCTGCTTTCACCACCCGCTGCACTGTTCTGCTGTAGTGCAGCGGGAAAACCACACCAAGGCTCCATATGTACAGTAAGCACACTCTGTAGCACAACGGTAAAAGTTTACCAAAAGCTGCTGAGAAAGGTTACCTCTGCTCAGTTTCCTCAGTTAGAAGAGGCGCTGCTGGACCTTTCCTATGGCAGTGGGATATTACCACCTTACGTTAGGTCCTGTGTCACAGTTAGGCAGAGAAATGTAAAGCTGGTGACCCTCACTACCGTCTCATTTCTGATAGTAAGTGGTAAGTGAATGGGTCTTTTATTTCTGCCAAAAGCCAGAATTAACTCCCTGGTAATCCTGCGTTCCTGCTGGAACAGTCACACAATAAAACCCTGAAGCGCATCTTTGGCCAATAGAAAATCATTGAATTAATCCTAATATAGGCGGCATGGTGGTGCAGTGATTAGCACTGTTGCCTTGCACCGCCAGGGTCCGTGTTCGATCCCCGGCCAGGTTCGATTCCCGTCTCTGTGTGCAGGTGGGTTTCCTCCGGGTACTCCGGTTTCCTCCCACAATCCAAAGACATGTAGGTTAGGCTAATTGCCGTTCCTAAATTGCCTGTAGTGTGTGAATGAGTGAGTGTATGTGTGTGTGTCTGTGTCCTGCGATGGATTGGCACCCTGTCCAGGGTGTACCCCGCCTTGTGCCCTAAGTCTCCTGGGATAGGCTCCAGGCCCCCCGTGCCCCTGAATACAGGATTAAGCGCTATAGATGATGAGTGAGTGAGTAATCCTAATGTCATACTTTCCCCTACTTTATAACACAGGTAGTTCCAACCAAGAAATCTGATTGGACAAGAGGTGATAATGCAGGGTAACAGCATTGGGACTTTTAACTATATGCATCACTCTGCATCCCAGGTGTTCTAATAACCGTTAATTACACTGTCAGTAAGAAAATACATCTGATAATGTTCTGTCATCTTAAACAACACTTTGTTTACCTAATAATTGCTTCTAAGTCATTTCAAGTTGCCGGCATGTTGTTCGATTTATGCTCAAGCCAAGCTAGAAGACTAACTAACTTCTAACACGAGACTTCTAACACAATTCCAAATGTCTCTCTAACCCCTGATCAAGGACACTACTTGGAGTGTGGAACAAGTGATTGTAAACCCTACCCCATTTAAACTAGCCTTCCATTTAACACTATTCTGGATTCAGGAACCCGGAAGTGGAATAAGTGGAAATATATAAGTCAATAAATCTCCTAGGTTTTTCAGGACTGTCCACCACCTCCATGGTTTATTCTCCCCTTGGCTACATAGTACCAGTAAGAATTTAACAACTTTCACACCCAACTGTCAGTCGCCAGTTCCACCAGTCCTGGAAGGATGTGTGTTGGCGGAGCAAAATACCTGAATCATGGTGTTTGCGGGAGTGTTGCCAGTTGTGCCGGTTATCATCAAGCTGTGATACCTATGACTGCATCACAGCCGTGCTGATAATCAGCACAACCTCAAGTGTTCATGTATACAGTAGCTTAAATATACAGTACATCAATCACTGTATATTATATTGTATATTGTATATCAGCCACCACCACTAGGCGAATTGACTATCAGTTATATACCAGTAAACTGGTGACAGGGTGACAGGTAGGCAAAATGTTCTAAGTTGTTGATTCAGCCTGCAAACTCCCAGAATACAATGTGATCGAGCACCCACGGGATTCGCTGGACAAACAAATCTTATCCACAGAGTCCCCACTCCACAACCCGCAGCACCTAACGGATCCCGGATCTTCACGCTTTGTAACAATTCCGGTGTGAGACACCACAGCACACCCCAGAGGTCTTGTGGAGTCATGCCCCGTCGGGCCAGAGCTGCCCAGGTGGCGTTTTTTCAGAACATATACCTGTAGTGCACATTCCATCGCCAATCTGAAAACTACCCCAAAAACACAACTGCACCCTCACAATATTTCTGCACACGGTCTTGTGAAACAACTCGTCTGGGCATTATTGGGTATAAAATGGATTTGAACCAGCATTTACCAACCACAAGTGGATGTTTTGGTTGAACGATTTCATAAGTTAATTCATGATGATGTTCGTACTTGGGATAAATGGTCTGAACCCCAAAAAGTCTGGAAAGAGGTGCATTCTGCAAGTAAAAACAAAATGACTAGACTGAATAGAATCTTGAGCTGAGAGCAAAGTTCAAAGTGTCAATTAAAACAGGAGAGTTTGTTACTGTATAGGATCAAGAACAGCAATCACATCTGTATAAAGGAGGAACTCAGTTACAGGAATTGACATTAGGAGATCTAATCTTTTGCGAATTTTCTGATGTGTTTTCATCTCTAACCAGTTTCACATAAATAGCATCACATGGAGAATCTGGAGGCGTGTGCCTTGCTGCCTTGCCGTGGCACATTCTATATCTGAATCAAACCTAAAGTCTCGGAGGTGGGCAGGGCTCAGGACAAACAAATCTATGTTTTCATTTGGGTTAAGGGAAGATGTGTCACCAGATTGAGACGACTGCAGTGATGGCAGCCTGTCTGAGATACAAGACCAAAAGAGACCAAAGAAGAAAACATGACCTTATCACCCGTGAAAAAAGGGGCCACAAATCTGTTCTGTTAACTGGATTGTACTTGAGTACAACAGGTTTTAGGTGAAGGGCCTGCTGTTGTGTTCTCTCCATTTTTCTTGTGAACCAATGTGTTGAACAGAGGCTGAAGGAACCTTTTGTCTCAAGTGGTGGACCGGGAGGAGTGACACATGCTGTACATCAGAAGCAAGCTCATACTGAGGGAAACAAAGTTCAGCACCATCAAGCGCGCAGTCCTCCCTCTCTGTTTTGACCTATTAGAAAGCCGCTTTGTCTTCTTTTGTGACCACAAGCGTTGCCTGGACACAGAGAGAAGCAGGATGACCCGGCAGGTAACATGTCATGACTTGCACCTGGGTTTTGTTGGCGAGCTTATTGACGTGTGTTGATCTGCTCAAGGAAAGGTGGAGAAAGTCAAACCCTGCACACAGAGCAGACTCCAGAGAATAAATAACCTGTGTGTGATCTCAGCTCTGTATTCATCCCATTATTCCCAAAGTTTTACAACTGTTCTAGGCACCTCTACCATATACATGTGCAAATCCTGAAATAGACGACTTTTCCAGTTATCCATATATGAATGTGAATTTATTCTTGTAAAATATGAGTGAGTATCATCGTCCCAAAATAAATGGATATTTTAAGCTACCCAGGATTCCCTCTATCATGACTAGAACCCCAGTCCCAGCTGAAATGAAGCAGCCCCATGGACATGATGCTGCCGGCAACATGCACCAGTGTGTGTATTATGGACAATTATGGACAAAAGTTTGTTCGGGCTGGGATTGTTGTTCCAGGGCTCCCAACCAGCCAGCCTGCCCCACAGTGCGCACATGAGAGGAATACAAATCATTAATGTTTGCCACATTCAGGGAGCAGTACTTGCTAGATACCATAATTCTGAAGACACTTTAATGTTACTGTTAAAGCATCTTCTTCTCTTTTCATCTATTTTAAAGGGACTATTTCTGTCACTCTGCTTTTCACTCCATTTTCCTCAGTCGTTGATGACGGCCTTCAGTACCAGAACTATCAGTACCTTCACACAGTAAGATCCTCTTCACGCTTTGTAAGCTCTTTAAGGTCCATGGCTTCAGTAGTCCAGATGAAACCAACCCTGTCTTTTTTGGGGGGTTAAACAGAATCTCTTCACTGATAATTATTTTTAAACATGTACAGTCACAGTCAAAATCATTTAACCCCCATTGCAAGTTAGGTTTATTGACAAAATGTACAAACATTCAACTGTTCACAAGGAACAAATCGAACAACACTCAACACTTATAACATTATATGCGGTTTCTCCAAATGCAACTGAAAATTTAATGGCTACTTCAGTCTCAATATTATTACAGTACACCCCTTCACGACGAGCATGATTACGTAGTAGAGCACCTTTTTTTGTTAAGACCTACTGCAAACATGAGGCATAGCCAGACATCTTAGTACATCACTCATGGACACTGGCCGTCAGTTCACTAAGATTCTTGGGTTTGCTTGCTGCAACTGTATTCTTTAAATTCCACCAGAGATTTTCTATGAGGTTTAAGTCAGATGACTATGACGGCGACTCTAGGCTTCTTCTGCAACCAAGCCTTGGTGGTCTTTGAGGTACAGTACAGAGCAAAAGTTTGGACACCCCTTCTCATTCAGCGAGTTTTCTTTCTTGTGTTCTTTCTTGTGTTCTTTAGCCCAAACGCGTCTCTTCTGCTTGTTGCCTGTCCTTAGCAGTGGTTTCCTAGCACATCTTCTACCATGAAGGCCTGATTCACACAGTCTCCTCTTAACAGTTGTTCTAGAGACGTGTCTGCTGCTAGAACTCTGTGTGCCATTGACCTGCTCTCTGATCTGAGCTGCTGTTAACCTGCGATTTCTGAGGCTGGTGACTCGGATGAACTTATCCTCCGCAGCAGAGGCGACTCTCGGTCTTCCTTTCCTGGGCCGGTCCGCATGTCAGCCAGTTTCTTTGTAGCGCTTGATGCTTTTTGTGACTGCACTTGGGGACACTTTCAAAGTTTTCCCAATTTTTCCGACTGACTGACCTTCATTTCTTAAAGTAATGATGCCGCTCGTTTTTCTTCTTCACTTAGCTGCTTTTTTCTTGCCATAATACAAATTCAACCTCTTTGAATGAGAAGGTGTGTCCAAACTTTTGCTCTGTACTGTATGCTTGGAATCATTGTCCTGTTGGAAGGTCCAATGACGCTCACGCTTCAGCTCTCACAGACAAGAAGAGATTTTTTTCCTAGAATTTCCTGATACTTGAAAGAATCATTCTTGCCTCCCACATGCTGCATTTTTCCAGTACCAGAGGAAACAAAGCAGTCCCAGAGCATCACCGAGCCACCCCCAGGTTTTACTATAGACAGGGTGTCCTTTTCATTCTTCTTCCCCCAGATATTCTGCCGATCCATAGGCCCAAAAAGTTCCAGTTTTGTGTCATCGTTCCACAGAACAGAATCCCAAAACCCATCTTGCTTATTTACATGGTTTTGAGCATATCAGAGCCCAAATTGAGGCAGTGCTGGTGTACGTCTTGGAGTTCTTGCCTGGAAACCTTCAGTGATTGGTATGCGGCACGGGGCCTGTTGCCACCATGTCTTGCTGCAAGTCTTTTGCTGTCACTTGAGGGTTTTTTTCATCCTGCCTGAGTTGCAGTATTGATGTTATTGCAATCAAACCCGACACTGAACAAACCCCTGTCCAGTTCAGGTATTTGATGTGTTTTATTCCAAACTTAAACCTTGTACAACTAATGAAGCCTTAGCTTGCATCAGCTGTGCTTCAGACAACACCGGTTTTGCAAATGTGTGCTGTTGTGAGGGATTATGTTCAAGCTGCGGAATAATTTTGTGGAAACATTTGTAAGTCATTTTTTTTTTGGAGATTTTGCAATTTGGAGAAACCACCGGTGACATTAGTTATGTGTGTTGAGCTATTTAAATTATTCTTGATTGATGTCTTCACTGCAAACAGCTGACAATTTGTAGATTTCTGTAGAATTCTGACAGTAACCTTATTTGAAAGCATGTGGTTAATTCTGAGTACAGTCTCATGGGCCATTATAAGCGGTGTGCACACTTTGCACCTAAAATTGATCTATTTGGATCTTATTTTGTATATGCTGATGGTAATATTGTTACACTCATTATTACCTAAATCTCTTCTTGAACGATGCAGAGGGAGGTCTTTGCATTCCTTCTCATAGTCACTGCATTCACCAAGAGCAGTGTTTGTTTACTACAAGATCGCAGATTCATTTCAAAACATGCTCCTGTACTTTTTTACATAATTGCATATTTCTATAAATTGGAAGTAGCATAAGCTGAAAATCACACAGATCTTGGGGAAGCAGTGAGAGCTAATCATTAACCTCAGACGTCTAGCACTTATTTGTTCCATTTTCCAGTGTGGGTTTTTCGAACTGATAATTACAGCAGACACTTAAGCTTGGTTTTTTTTTCTTTTTTTTTTTTTCCCCCAGATAGGAGCGGATGATTACAGTAATTCTGCTGTGTGTGAATGCAGCTGTTGTGTCCATCAGGGAATCTGTGATAGTGAGGAGGGCAGCAAGCGCAGACAACATAATCTGAATCACTCTTAACAATCTTACCATGTTGTTGTTGTTTTCTTGGAAATAAACTGGATTCTCTAAGAAAAGGCTTCAAAATGGTTAACTTAAGTGTTTAAAGTTTTTTTTTTTAATGCAACAACACATTCTTTTAAATTATCTGTGGTACACTTCATACTCTTTAACAAATAATTTGGTTTTTCTAAGCATGTTGGAGAAACTGCTGCAGGTCTTCTGGAGACATACAGTAGGAACTTGAATTTGTAAATGTTCTCTCACCATCTACCTTAGAATGTGTGATCACTGTGACTTTAACCATGGCAGCGTTGTTGTTGGTACCTGATGGGTTGGTGTGAGTTTTTCAGAAACTGCTGATCTGCTAAAATTTTCAACCATAAACAGTGCAAGAAAAGAAACTGATCTGGAAATGGCCAGATCAGTTTGAGCTGCCGTGAAAAATACGGTTACTCATTCAATCGCTCTTCTTAACTGTAAACAGGGTGAGTGTAGTACTTTTTTTTTTTTTGGTGATTGTAAAAAATATTTTTTACTCTGTAAATCTAACTTATTCTAACACCTGCAAATATACACTGTATGGACAAAAGTATTTCCACAAACCTGTTAGTTATTGAAATTCAGGTGTTTCAGTCAGGCCTCTTATCCCCGTGAAGGACAATCTTAATGCTTCAGCATACCAAGACATCTTGGACAATGCTATGCTTCCGACCAGCAACAGTTTGGTGAAGGCTCTTTTCTATTCCAACATGACTGTGTCCCAGTGCATAAAGCAAAGGACTATAAAGACATGGTTTGATGAGTTCAGTGTGGAAGAACTTGACCGGCCCTAACACAGTGCCCTGAGGGACCTCAACCCCATCGAGCACCTGTGGGATGAACTGGAACAGAGATTGTGAGCCAGGCCTTCTCGTCCAACATCAGTGTCTGACCTCATAAACGCTCTACAGAATGAATGGGCACGAATTCCCACAGAAACACTGCAACATCTTGTGGACGGCCTTCCAATAAGAGTGGAAGCTGTTATAGCTGCAAAAGGGGGACCGACTCCATATTGGAGTAAATATGTTTGGATACAATGTCATTGCATGTATTGCAAATACCTTTGTCCATATAGTGTATCTTATGCGTCTCCTGGCCATGTGCTCTCTCTCTCTCTCTCTCTCTCTCGCTCTCTCTATCTTTCTCTCAGTCACCCACACACCAGTCTCCTGATTTTCAGCAACAAACAACACATGGCTGGAGCAAATGATAATTTTAATCCATAGCATTGTGTAATGGCAAGCATGTTGTTTATTCCCTTCTTTTCTTCTTTTCTTTGACCACAGTGATTCCACATACAGAGAAATAGAGAAGAAATTCAAGCATGATGGACCAAGTGCGCAGTAATAGCAACAGTGGAAGGAAAGGGGAACAGTGGGGCGACAATGAAGCAACAAGAAAGTAAAGGACGAGGGGAATTTAGGAGGAGGGAACAGCAGAGAAAAGGACAAAGGGAGTAAAGTGTCAGAGAGTGAGAGGTGTGTGTGTGTGTGTGTGTGTGTGTGTGTGTGTGTGTGTGTGTGTGTGTGCATGTGTAAGCTTCATGATCCATCTTTTTGTGAGAGTGCAGTCAGTTTTTTTTTAATTCATGCTCTTGTCTTTCTTGATTTCTTTCTTTACATGCACCTACAGTTTCTGTCTATCTTCATATGTATTTAAGTCAATAATTGCTGCGTTTTCAATTGAAAATTTAAACTCAGACAAAGGTCAGTCAACATACCCAAGTTATAAAGTAACCAATATCCGTGAAATTGTTGCACCAAGATGAATTTAAACAATTTACTCTACACTTAATAATAAATAGTTTGTTCCCTTTTACTCCGTAGCTCTCCACTGTCTCTAGTCGTATTGTCAGTGTGGGTCCGTCCCGCATCCTCTACCTAATACTTAGCTGTCTATCTTTGTCAGACGTGTCTTGTCGGTAAACATGTGTGTGTCCATTCTGCCATGCATATTATGAGCTCAGATGTCTGTGGTCAGTCCAATTTGTAGTCATCTGCATATCGTCCCCTGTAGTCCAGTGCATGGGCTTCTGACAGATAAGGTTTGTTGTTCAGTGCAAAAAATTACTGGGTGTCTGTTACAGTGCATGATGTCTTTTGTGTTATTTGTACTATCTCTGTCTAGGTCAGTGCATATTGTCTGGTGGTTATTTTTGTGTGGACGTGTTTTTGTAGCCACAGGACATCTCACAGAGCGCTGGGATTTCTGAAGTTGTGGCCAGCAAATCGGGCTTGATCACCCAACTCTTCCTCAATCCTGTGGAACATAAAATGTGAGACAGATTTTATAAATGCATGAGCAAATTAAGCAACCAAGTTAAAATGGCTGCTCATGCTCCCAGAACCACTCGTTCACAGTCTGAGTCCTGGAAGACGGGCGTACCATCAGGGAAGAAAAACGCCATAGATGTGATGACCTGCTTTACATTTACCTCCATAGATGTTGATAACCTGCTCATTCAGTACATTTAGGTCGTCAGCTGACTTTTATTGCCACATAATAATCAGCGTCCTCTAGTTTTTTGCTGAGTCCAGACCTAGAGAGCCTCCAGAGACAGTGGACACTACGTATACATAATGAGAGCATCGTTCCATGCGCTTTCCTTCTTACCCCGACACGCCCAAAGCTCTGGATTAGGGTCCATCTGAACTCATCAGATCACATGACCTTTTTTTCCATTCCAAGTCCAATCTTTATGCTCCCTAGCAAACTGAAGCTTTTTTTTTCTGATGAGTCTCAATAACAGGTGGTTTCACCATTAAACATAGCTGTAGTTTTTGCTGGTGATTTTTTTTTCACCATGCAACTTCACCGAGTGTTTAAATGATCTCTATTCATGATTTTTTGAAGTTGACTGTACAGCACTGTTCTTCCAGGTTTTGATGTGTTGGGCAGATCTTACCCTAATCTCAGTAATTTCGGCTCAGTCTACCTTTGCTTGACGCAGGTAAATAAGTTGAACCTTTTGAAATGCACCTTTTTTTGGCCAGGCAGAGATGACTGTAGAATATTTATAGAGCACAGCGTTCTTGACTGGATCATGGACTACCTAACTCCTGACTCTCACTTCTTGGCCCACAGAAGCTACTGTTACAACTGTTGAGAATTATACAAAAAAAAAAAAAAAAAAACTAGAGGACGCTGATCAACATGTACATGAAAATAAAACTGTCCTGTAAACATGTGCACCTATAGGTGAACTAATCAGATAGCCGTCTCTAATAATGTGGTCAAAGTGGACAAAAAAGTGGACAAAAAAACCCTTTGCAGCATCACTGCATAATTAAGTGCTTACTGATATAAGTGGAAATATCCTTGTTCACTAGAACATTTATTATTTATTATTTATTTATTTTTATATGATATCATTTAACTAGTCTCTCTATGGAAACCACATCTATCCTTTACATACAACCTCAGAATTTCGTCCTGAACATGCTTTTCAGAATTCTGTCAAATCCGTGCATTCAATCAGGATTTAAGATTTTTGAATAAAATGAACCTAGCGTCACACGTGACAGCCATATTGTTTACAAATCTCAACATCTTTATGTTCATTATTAATGTTCAGACTGTGTTCATCTGTACAATTTTTGACAATCTGCCAACATCACAGAACTACTGTACTTTGCAACAACAACAACAAAAAAAAAATTTTTTTTTTTCAAATGTCATTGGGGTTAATTCGTCGATTTGGAAATTTCCAAATTAAGAAGAGCACCCTTGGCCCAACCACATCAAAATATTATTGAAATCAAATGTTGAATAATTAAGTTAGACTAGGACTAGACTATGCGTCATGCACAGCATCGTCCAACAGTCCAGGATATTTTCTCCATCAAAGCAGCGCAGTTTAACAGCATTAAGTAAATAATAAAATACCCACATCATTACTTAATTTTCAAATCACTTGAGTACTTTAAACTAAGCGACATTTTAACATTTTATTTACATTTTAACTGAATTAAATTCATTTTTTCAAAGAACATCACTGAGCTCTCACCTCATCAGCTGATTGTATTTGGCCAGGCGCTCAGATCTGCATGGAGCTCCAGTCTTGATCTGAGAGAAAAGAGAGAAAATTAGCAATTTTTCAATAAACATTTGATACATAAAGTCTCAATGTTTTACATGGGTTTAATCATTAAAAAAATTCTTCACCAAGTTTGGTAATTAACCAAGTTGTTTAAGTTAAGTTCTGCTGGTTTTTAGTCGACAGCTTTTAGTGTTAAATGGCGCACAGTTGTATTTATCACCAAACTAGACACTACATTAACAAACTACTAACAAACTAATACGACTGTGCAGTGTGGAAATGAAAGCGCTGTGAACGCACTCACTCTGGATCAGACTGGCACTGAAGTAAGGATCAAGTTCTTTAATATGAACTATTAACGCTGACAGGGAAACAAGCACAGACTCTGGTGTCCTTAGAGTTAACTGGATCTTGGACTACCTGACTAACACGCCGAGGGTTTTTGAGTCTTGGGACGATGGTACAATTGTAAGCATCATTGGAGAACCTCTGGAAAAGGTCCTATCGCAACTTGCAACTTAAAGTCAGTTTGACAAAGAAACAGAGGGTGGATTTAGAGTGTGTTAAAGAGCCTGTAAGACCAGAAACCATCCAGGGGGAGGAGGTGCAGTCCTGTAGGTACCTATGGTCCTTTCTGAATTGCAGACTGGTCTGGAAAGACAACACCAGTGCACCATTCATGAAAGACATCAAAGCTGTTTAAAGTAGATAATACTACATTTGTTCTATCAGTCCATTGTGGCCAGTGCTGTTTTCTGTGATGTGGTCCAAATTATGATCTCAATAAGCTGATGAAGAAAGCTAATTCCATCACAGGTCTGACTCTGGAGTCACAGGAAAAATGACAGAGAAATGCATGGCAGAAAAACTTCAGAGGAAAACTTCAAAGATCATCATGACCAGTACTGGCAGTGAAACTGCTATGGAAGAATCATTAACCCATCAGCAGACCGTACCTCCAGTAATTCTTATACATATGAACTATATGGCCAAAAGCCTGTGGACACCGCCCATTACGCCCATATGTAGTTCTTCCTCAAACTCTTTCCAAAAAGGTTCAAATCTGTAGAATTTATACATGATAAGTAAACATTGTGCAACAAGCTGAGTGAACACAAATACACACAGTCATGGTCCGACATCTAGTGGAAAGCCTTCCCTGAAGAGTGGAGCTAAGTGTAGCTCAGTGATAAGTGAAGGGAAACTGTAATGCTACATCATACAGAGACATCCAGCCATACAGGACCCTTTGTAGTCCAACTAGGGACCATGGAGGCCACTGTGGATTACCACTGTATTTATTCCTATTCCACGAACATGATAGGATATCAATCCAAGACCCACACACTACGGGCAATTTGGGAACGCCAGTTAGCCTAATCTGCATGTCTTTGGACTGTGGGAGGATACTGGAATAGCCGGAGGAAACCCACCAAGCATGGGGAGACCATGCAAACTCTATGCACACAGACCCGAGGAGGACACCTGAACTATACATTTATGTGCTTCTAATATTGTGGAAGCAGTTTTGGGGAACAAAAACATATGGGTGTGATGGTCAGGATCGATCGATCTATCTATCTATCTATCTATCTATCTATCTATCTATTGGGCCGTGGTAGCTCAGAGGGTTAAGGCACTTAAGAGTTAATGATCGAAAGTTCAGTGGTTTAAGCCCTAGCTCCACCAGGTTACCATTGTTGGGCCCTGGAGTGAGGCCCTTAACCCTACCTGCTCCAGAGGTGCTGTATCATGGCTGACCCTGCGCTCTGACCACAACTATGCTGGGATATGTGAAGAAAGAATTTGACTGTGCATTAAACTATATGTCACAAATAAATGCTTAACTTAATTCAGTCCGTCTACTGTTCCTCTCCATTTATCAGTATGTCTGTCTAAAGTCACTTCCTCCTGCTCAGAGATGTTCTTGGTACCAAAGTTGTTAGACGCTAACTGTCTGATTATATGTTAGATCTTGTTGCTCTAAATGCAGAAGTGAAATAGCCTGGCATTGCTGTTAATTACAGTTTGTCTTTTACTTTACATACACAGATGTCCTCCTCTTGTATGTACAGTGGGGTTCATGAGTCTGAAACCACCAGTGAAAATGCTTCATGTTTGCGTTCTTTTCTAATTTAATATAACAATTTCTTATATCAAAATTATATTAATGTCAAACAAACTTTCTATTTAAGTGCATTTCTATTTAAGTGAACTTTTCATTTCATCAGAACTTTCTAAATCATCAGTGCTGTCTAAACCTTTACTTCAGTAGAAGAGATTAGACATGAGGATAAAACTGACCTTTGTTCATTGTACAAAGCTATTCCAAAGCTATCATCAACCAGTGTATTAGATCCTATACCGACACATTTTCTCAAACAGATAGTGCCAGAAATAACAGAACCCCTGTTGAAAATAATTAATTCTTCACTCAGCAGTGGGTAGGTTCCAAAATCTTTTAAATTAGCAGTTATTAAACTGATAATTAAGAAATCTAACCTCGACCCCTGCCAGCTGTCCAATTACAGGCCGATATCAAACCTCCCCTTTTTTTCTTGATAGCGGAGCAGCTACACAAACTGTATCAGTCAAGATTTAGGCCTCATCACAGCACAGAGACAGCACTTGTTAAAGTATTAAATTACCTTCTATTGGCCTCTGATCAGGGTTGCGTCACTATACTTGTGTTACTCCGACCTCAGTGCAGCTTTTGACACCATTGATCATAATGTTCTCCTTCACAGATTAGAAAATGTAGTAGGAATTAAGGGAACTGCCCTCTCCTGCCTCAGATCCTATTTGACTGATCATTATCAGTTTGTAGATTTAGATGGTGACCATTCCTCATGTTGTCAGGTGGAGTTTGGTGTCCCACAGGGTTCGGTTTTAGGCCCACTGCTTTTTTCCCTTTACATGCTTCCTCTGGGCAACATAATCCGTAAACATGGTATTAGTTTTCATTGCTATGCTGACGACACAGTGCAGACAGTTATATGTCTCATCAAAACCAGATGAGAAAAAAACACCTTAATAATGTTGAGCAATGTATAAAGGATATTAGAGACTGGATGCGGATTAACATCCTTCTGCTTAATCCTGATAAGACAGAAGTTCTAGTCATAGGACCGCATGCAGCTAGAAGCAAGATTTAAGATCACACTGTAACTTTAGGTGCCTTTCTGTTCTATCTAGTGCAACACTATAAGACCTCGGTGTGATTATAGATTTCATTTGAAGCTCATGTAGATAATATCACCAGGATAGCTTTCTTTCACCTCAGAAATATTGCCAAGATAAGAAATATATTGTCACTAAACGATGCAGAAAAATTAGTTCATGCTTTTATCACCTCTAGGTTGGACTATTGTAACGGCTTACTGTCTGGTTGTTCAACTAGGTGCATAAACAAGCTTCAGTTAGTCCAGAATGCAGCAGCGAGGGTCCTCACTAGAACCAGAAGATACGAGCACATCACCCCTATCTTATCTACACTGCATTGGCTCCCTGTGAAATTTCGCATTCATTTTAAAATACTACTTTTGACATATAAAGCATTAAATGGTCTCACGCCGCAGTATCTGAGTGAACTGCTAGTGTAACTGCGTATTATTAAAACTACAGCAGGGGGCGGAGTTTTTTCTTACAAAGCCCCAAAGTTATGGAATAGTCTTCCTATTAATGTTCGGGACTCAGACACAGTCTCAGTGTTTAAGTCTAGACTGAAAACCTGTTTATTTAGCGCAGCATGTTTGTAAATAGATGAGCCTTAGGTAAAGGAGCAGATCTGGGGGACTCATGGACGTAGAGTATCTGGTGAACTGGTATGTTTAGATGCTGTCCTCCCCACTTTCATTGATCACTCAGGTTTGTGACGGTGAGGTGATTGGTTGCTTTACATCTCAGTTCAAAGTATTGAACTTTAACTTTCTTTGTTCAAAATTCTAAAAACCTTCTGTTTGTTGTGAAAGAAAAAATGTCAGGTTTTTAGAACACAGCGTATATTGTACACTTCACTAGAGGCGAACGGCAGAATCAAGCATGTACAGTATTTACAAAAACAACATTTAGCGGCTTATCAATTCTATTTAATCAACACTCAGATTTATACAGCATTGATTACAAAACACTGCTGTACTAAGTTCTAAATGATTTTGTATTAAAAATACAGTGTTTTGCATAAATGTTATATTCATCTCTGAATGAATTTTATTGTAAGATATAAAAATTTGGTATATAATATAGATACAGTCTGTAATGTTTGCACAGAAGAAAAAAAAAACATGTCTATGTCTTCTTGATGAGAGAGGGCAGAGGA